>VUJU01001015.1:0-71198 GCA_009835225.1 Aphis craccivora | reverse complement strand
TTTTAATAATATAAATTTATACAATATGATTTTTTTGATATGATATTCAATTAAATATCGTTTTTGTAGAATTTAAAGCGGGCCGTATAAAATAGACGCGCGGGCCGGATGCGGCCTGCGGGCCGCCGGTTGCCGACCACTGCTATATACGATTATAGTTTTTATTGGATATACTTAATATAATAATTTTAATTCAAAACATAATATTATATATATGTTTTACTTTTTCAGAATAATTATACAACACAAATAAAAATAAAAATTATAACATATACATAAGTGCTTAAAACAAATAATACCGAATACTTAATAATAACAATTTATCATTCTTAATGAACAGGGTACTGAAACGTGAACTACTTTTTTCAGTTTTTTATTTTTTGAACATTTATACTGGTTAAACAAATCATTAAGCTTCTTGCACAATTATTATTATTGCTTCAATAATGTATAGTGATATAAACCAATTCAATGATTTTCATACTGAATGGATGAATATTAGAATATTGTATGTTATAATATCTCGTATAATTTTGTATGTAGGTACTCATATAATATTCGTTTTCTATTGTGACGATGTAGGTACCTACAGCATTTGAACAGCAAATCGTGATGCAAATTGAATGAACGACAGTCTCGCGATCACATTGTAAATACTGATTTCAATTGAAAACTACATGAACGCACTGTAATATATACCTATAGTATTATCACATCACAGTCAATAGACGTAATTGGCCGTATGAAAACGATCACCGCCAGTGTTATAAATATTATGTCTGTAATCTATATAGTACACCGCTGCACCAGCCGATAATATACGTTCAGATTCTATGGTATAATAGTATAATACTGTAGTACTGTACCATACAGAGTAAAATTACACTGCTGCATATGCAAGGGTTACCAAATGGCAGTTCGCGAGCTTTGGACGAGGTTTGTACATAACTAGATGACAAAAAATTGATATTATTTTTGAATTCTGACTGTGGATTAACGTGTTATTTCGTACCTATAAGATAAAAATATTTTTTTCTCAAAAAAAATGTGGTAAATACCTAGTAGCCGGTAGGTACATTTACTTCAAAATTCTCATGTTGTATTAGCCATTCGTTGGTGTCGTGTATTATGTACATTACTGCATTAGTTGGGTTGCAAAAATAACCCAACGTATACCCTACCTACTATTATTATTATCACATGAATTAAAAACCTTTTTTGAATTTTTAATGAATTAATCCTTGAATAATAATAATATTGACGGTGTGATTAGATTATTATATATATATATATATTGTGCACGTATATATAGGTGCACGTTTTAGAGAGCGGTAGTTACTGTCGAATACGATTTCCATATCCTGCAGGTCGTTATAAAACAATAAAACAATTTCCCCACACAAATTATGATATGTTAATCAGTCTAAATTCAATCTGCTCGCTTTACAATAACTTTATACAGTTTGAAACTATACAAATATATTATTATGTACCTACTCGAGAATAATCGAAAGGAAAGAGTATTCAAATATTTCAAATAAATGTAACATAAAGATATATGTATTATTAATATATTATATATATTTTTTTTATAGGTATTATTTAATTATTATTATTGTTACCTTTCTAACCATTTTTTTTTTAAATTTTATGAATTTTATTAATAAATATCTTGTAGCCAGTAGGTAGGTAGGTACCACATTATAGTATCTATTACTTATGTGTTTGCAATGTTATTTGCGCATGCATTTTTACCTACCCATACCCATTTAAATTAAAGTATATTATAGTTTTATTTTTTCTCCTATAGGTAGAATCTTGAGGAAATTTATTTAGTTATTAAGAACTTCATCGATTGATAATAAATAATATAATTATTTCAAGATAGATATTTCGAAATGTATAACTAGGTATTCAATTGGGTTTCCCATGGCTATTGAATTTCTAAGGTATGTATAACCTAACTATATGTAAGCGTTATTTTTAAAGTTGAAAATTTCCTCTCACTTGTTTGCTGAGGTCACGTGAAGACCGTGAAGCGTGGACCTACTTACTAATAAGTAATATTTAGAATTGTTGTAGTTTTTATAATTTTATAAGTATTATAGTAGTTTATAGTCTTAAAAAATGAGTGAGTTATATATTATAAAAAATTCCAATATCTTTCATACCTATAGGCTATATTAGTTTTTCAGCTGTCACAAATCTTGATTAGGTAAGCGAAAACGCGAAATTTGTTTTTCGATATAGTATTATAATATATTATATAAAAAAATCGAAAATGTCTACTGGCTATAATATACAGTTCAAAGTCAAAATATTTTGAAAATTATACAAAGTATACTGTGTATAGAAAATGAGTATTCGGTAAAAATTTCAAATATTCATAGTTAATTGTTTTTGAATTACAATAAGAAAATCGATTTTGTCAATTACTGGTTTTTAGAAAAGGTTCCTGTTTTTTTCTCTAATTATTATTTTTTGTTTTGTTTCTGTACCTATCCCAATTATAAAAATTAAAATATAGTAAAAAACTAACGTAACAACATGGATAATATTCTTACCTTTAAAATAAATATCAAATTCACTCTAATGCTTAACAGCTAATAACACAAAATTGGTTTATTTGGTAATTTAACGCTAATTTGCAACGTGGTACCCTATACGTTTGTATAAGATAGAGATAACATAATGCGAATATAAAACGCAATAGCGCTCTCTTCATGCAATAACCTATTATAGAATACAGGTATACTTACTACTTACTGTCTTACATACCTACATTCAGTGCAATAGAAACGCAGTATAACTATATTAATATAGCATTATAGCAGGAAGTACTTAAAAGATAAACCGTACATGTGTTGTACAAGTAGATACCTAAACCTAACTACCTACCTATATAATATATACCAGTTGATTCTTTTATTGAACAACACTCGTTAATTCATAATACATTTTTGAATAAAGTTTGATGAAAGAATCACTATGTATACACAACATACATATTCATATTTCATAGACAGTTAAACGCCAATGGCCAATGCTGAATATGTATTCGTTCAGAGCCAAAATACAGCGCTTCACAGCAATTTCTCAAATTTCACACCAGACAAGATTAAAATATTATGATGATTAATTACAATATGATTTCGTTCGTTATACAATAGCTAAATAAATCTATTTATGTAGAAATTATAATTTTAAATGATGTACTAGCTAGTACATGTAGTAATCACCATTCAGGAACTGCGAGTGCATATTTCAATTACACACAATATAATTGTATAGGTTCTGCCGGAGCCCGGAGCGTCTGCTATTAGGTAATTAATCGCATTTGTTACAATGGAATAATTTGTGATCAGTAGTTATAATTCTAGACTCTAGTGTAATTTATAAAGATAGATACTCGACAATAATACCATTATCAATAATTAAACAAATCAGCGTCTACGACCATCGTATATTCGTTATAAAACAATTCAATGGTGTATGGTATCGCAGCACGTTGCACGTAGGTACCTAATAAACTAAAACTTAATTCATATACACCTAATTGAATAGGGCAAATTTGTTGTTTATTGTTATTAGTAATTTATTATTAATGTAGACTAGATGAATCTTTAATATAGGTAGGTACCTACATGTTATCGATTGGCATTTTCATTAACTGTTTGACTGTTTATATAATATTAGCTAATATTGGTATTTGGTTATTATTATAGACTTGTATAGGTACATCGTATGTATTCGTCTACGAGTCAAATAAATCTTCTGTGGACTGTGGATTATTATGAATAATTTTTAATGAAGTACCTATTAAACTGTACTCGAAATCAACACCATCAGCGCTAGAATACCACAATGAAACCAATAAAAAACGTGGGGGAACTCATAAAACGAAACAAAACCACTATATACACATTACACATGCTATCTCAGTAGTATCGAATTCGGTTCAACTATATTATGTAAAAATAAATAACTTTATATTTTTAAACTATTGAAATGTATAGTAGGTGATAGGTTATAGACCAGTTCTAACGTTTTTTTTTATCGTTTAACAATTCTAAATTTCTAAGACAAAAAATTAGATTTCAAAAGAAAAAAATAATAATTTTTCAAAAATGTCAAGAATAATAAGAGTAGTGAAGGAAACTTTTAGAAAATATCCAATGATAGCTAATTCAACAGTCTATGGTACAATGTGTGTCGGAGCGGAATTTTCACAACAAATATTGACTAAACGTATATTGGTAAAGTACTAAATCAATGGCATTGCATAATGTATTTTGCCAATATTAAACATTTAACACATCAATTTGTATAGAATAAAACTGAACCACAAGAACCAATCGACATAGATGTATTAGGACGATATGCCATAGTGGGAACTTTAGTCAGTCCAAACATTTTATATTTTTGGTAATATAAAAAAAAATATTTTTCAAGACCACTATAGTTAATGGTTTTTTTATTCTTAGTTAATAATAAAAATATATATATATAGGTATAAATGGTTGGACAAAGCATTTGTGGGTACTGCACCAAAAATTATTGTTAAAAAATTATTAATCGATCAATTTATCATGACTCCGCCATTTTACGCAGTTTTTTTCGTTAGTAAGTTCAATTTGTAATATAAATATAAATCTATATTCTAATAATTACTCTTCATATTTAATAATAATTTTTTATAGCTATGAGTCTCCTAGAGGGGAAAAAGGATTTATTTGAAGAATGCAGACAGAAGTTTATTCCTACATTCAAAACTAGTTGTGTGTTTTGGTTACCAGCACAAGCTATTAATTTCATGTTGGTGCCACCAGCTGCTCGTGTAATTTATGTTGGAATATGTTCATTTATATGGATAAATATGTTGTGCTGGATCAAAAGAAATGATTACAATGCTATTAAAGAAGAATAGTTAATTAAAATGCAGAAACTGTGGTATCAAATATTAATCACCTTTCAGTACCTATATATTTTAATATTCATATTATTAGTCTTTTAACTGTTTTAATGTAAGTCTGTTTTTATTGGTAAAAACAATAGAAATAATATAACTAATAAAATGAGCTTTGAGGAAATTATTTATTATTTTTTTTTTACAATATATTTTAGAACAATAACAATATAATATATTATAGGAACTAGAAAAAAGAATAATAAATAGGGAAATATAATTTATTTATACACAAAGCTGCTTAACTTTAGTTTTATTTGAAATAAACTTAATTAAACTTAAGCAGCTTTGCATATAAGTTTGTGATTTTTGTATGGTTGATCTATCCTTTTCATCTTGTTGAATTGCTTTGACTAGATTCGTTGCTGATTCTTCATCTAATACAATTAATGACATCATTGTAAAATCAAGTTGCATATATCTAAGTATGTTAGTTGAGGAAACTAATTTTTCTGTAACGTAATTATAAAATGCATTACTTTATAAAAAACAAATCTATTTCAGTGTGTACTACTAAAATGAGAAAAATATCAAAAAATATAAATATTTATTGTAAAATGAATTCTATTTTTATGAAAATTTAAAAATATTAACACTTAAATGTAATAAATAATAACACTATAGACTATAAAAATTAATTCAATTAAATATTCATGTAGAATCTAAAAAATGTCCAACATATTCATTATATTATAAAATTATCCAAAAATAAAAAAAAACTAAAATTGGATTCTAATAGTAAAAATACCAGAACTGGTGCAAGGGCTACTTCATACTTTGGTAGTAACGTAGAACGTAATTTACCAAAATACCAAAGAAAAATTTAATATACCTATTAACAGTGGCGGCTCGTAAATAGGGGCGATTGGGTGAACGCCTCTTCTTCTAAAATTATCATTTATTACTTATTTATAATTTTAGTATCAAATTTCAAATTGTAATATTGTCAAAAACTTAAAAATAAAAGTTGTGTTTCTTATATTTACACTAATAAATATTATAAAAACATTATCCGATAATAGGAATTAAAAAATAAATAATTCAACACTGTAGCATCTGTAACTTCTGAGAATCGATTACCAATAATAATTTCCTGGGACCTGCGAACATCAAATGCGGTGATAAAAGTCACATGTCATAACTATGATCGGAATACAAAAACTAAGAAGGGGAACACAATAATAATATTTCCGCCAGGGCAATGATTTTAATCACCCAATATGTGCACGGATTCCGAACTTGCGTGTGTTTATTATTTACTTTGTGCGATTGTAACATAATAACTAAATAATATATATAATAATGTATATGTATTAAATTAATTAAATTAATTAATTATTATTAATATTATTTGTGTTCGATACTTTCCATAAATAAGCAATTTAATATCGCCCTCCCACTTTCAAAGCACACAAGCCACCACTGCCTATTAACTTAATCTATCTTTATACTTAATTTATTGACATGTATGATACATTTATTACTATTTTATTTTTACTTTTATAACCAAATTAATCCACTAAAATAAAATAGATTATATGTAGAGAATAATACGAATAGACAAATTGTATTTAGTTACTATTTTATCATAGCTTGCAAAAATGAACATTTATTTATAGTAATCAGTGGAGAGCATACCCCAGATTAAATTAACACGAGTTTACAGAAAAAACAGCGAATCATAAAAATAATTGTATCTTAATTCATTAATTATACTAGTTTGTATAAAAATAAATATAAATATATTATGTATGCAATTTGTTATTCAATAGAATTTTCAAGTAAATAATAAACATCATAGGCAATATTTGTTAAAAGTTTAAAGTTTAAATTAGTTAAAAAATATATTTTTAGTTATAGAAAAAACATCACAACATATTTAATTTTTCACATTTCCTGGTTGTATAATACTAGTTATGGCAATGGTTATATTCATTTAGATTTAGATTTATGAAAAAAAAAAAAAAAAAAAAAACAAATATTCTAATTTAGTGATTTCAGATTTTACCCCATGAAAAGTTAAATTAGCCAGTAACAGATATTTGCTATCAGAGTGATTTTTAAATTAATGTATTTTTATATACTTTTTTATCATAACAAAATAAATATTAAATGATTTGAGTAAAATCAAATATTAATTAATTATAAAAATGTAAACTAATTGTTTTGTCATGCTTCGAGATACGTTTTTAGCAACATTAAGTATTTGTAACAGCATGGTAGATACTATCCAAAAATTACACTTCATGATATTTCCCTAAGATTATACACAAACTAAAAAAGGATACAAGCAATGAAGATATGTCCAACAATCTTCTATCCATATTACATGTTCACGGACTGAATGCTTAAGCTCCTTATGTTCTTCAAATGATATTTTCTCAAGTTTATTGTTGATTCTATCCAATTTAATTTTGAGACATTCATTTATTTTAAACATACGTTCACTAAAAATATATAATTACAATTTAAGCTTGATTATTTTCTTTTATACAATAATATAACTATTATCAATATACTTACATAAGTAAACGCAAGATAGAAAGTTGGTCATTTCCAAGCCATTCAAGTTTTTTTGCTACTTTATTTCTAATATCAGGGAATTCTTCTAACAACTCTGTATCCAAAGGAGCTCTGAAATAATGAATATGGTATTATTTTTCAGATATATTTAGTTTTTTTTATTTGGGAATAGTATATTATATTATTAATTATTAATTATTACCTATATTATATTATGTTATTATATTTCTATGGCAAGGGCAAGAAATGAGCTATTTCATTCTTTGACGTTTATTGTGTCACAAATCTCAATAGAGAGCTACATTTTTCACATTCGTGGGATAGATAAATATAATTTTTCAGAGCTTCAATTATCATTAAATATAAAACTTTTGTGATTAACTTTACGTCTTAAACAGACTTGACAAAATTTTTAGATATTAATAAATTTAATAAAATTACTCACTAAAATGTAAAAGCTATTTCAACAAATTATTATTTTTTTTTATTTTTGTTTTATTGAAAAACTAATTTGTAAGCCGCTAAATATAGAATTTTATATATTATTAAATACCTATACTATATTTATGAAAAAGATCCATAATGTTATTAATAACATATATATATATATTTTATTATTATAAGTATTAATAAGGAATAAGATATAAGATAACAATAAAACATTTAAATGTGAATTTTAAATTTTCAAAACAAATATATATTTTAGAAAAATAACCTTAGTACCTATAGTAGTTATTTTTCAGTGTATTTTTTATAGTGTGAAAAAGAGATAAGGCAATTTTATTACCAATCATATAAAATTAAATAGACCTAGGAACAATTATTTATTCAAATCAATTACGAATATATAGTACCTTAAATTATATAGGTTATCATCATGAAACTGTCAATCATTCCAAGTTTTTTGTTGATCCTACATAGGGCGCAAATACACAAACAATTGTGTGTTAATGGAAGTAGTTCTCAACTGGAGTGACACAAAAAATCAACAAGAAAAGGAAAAAAAAATTTAAAAATATACATTTTGCAAAAAAAAAAATCATATTATTATATTTATATTAATATCAATGTTTTGAACGTTTTTTCTGTGTACTGTATTGTTTTTTTTCTATATATAATAAATAACATAGGCAAATGTTAACTTGATATTATATTATTATTATCAGAAGTAATATATTTTATGAAGTAATTTACCAGTAAATTATCAATGTGTATCTAAGTGTCTAATGTCATAATATTAAATTTAAACAAATACAAATCTATACAAAATAAACGACCTATAGAGTTATATTAACTTTAACAGTGCCCCTTGAAATTAAAATATCAAATCATGATTCTTTACCTCCAAGCCACGTTAATTTTTTCAACAATGCCTGCATACATCTGTGAACTTTGGTCCCACGTCTCTACTATTTCTGAGAGGTTAGACAACACGCTTCTTGAAACGAATTCAATGCATTCCAAAATATCATTTAGAAGTTCGTACATGATGTGAGAGATTTTAGAAGTAAAAATAAAATCTATCTAAACGGAAGCCACTATAGGGATAATATTATTGTATTTTATTTTGGTAGGTACCGAGAAACTAACATGTAATACACTGGTCACTGACTCCACTAGAAAAGTAGAAACTGACTGTCAACGGTCAACGTCTAACGAGAAACACAAACAACTGAAATAAGTGAAATAAGTTTATGTCTTTATCACAAATCGCGGTTTTTTCGTAAAGTGATAACAAAGATAACGATAAGCCGAAATCAAAGACTAAGATATTTTAGTCCGTGGCTGACTTAGCTCCACGATTAAAGATATACATACTTACATCTTTAATCGTGCTTAGATCATAATATACTATGGATGGAGTCACGACGTATTTTTTTGTTGCCGATATCGCTAGTCGCTACGAGTCACTTGATGAGGCGCTCAATCTACGCATGCGCAATGTAACTCTTCGCAAATTTATCCATAGGTTACAATGGAAAATATGGATAAATATGTAAGGAGTTGAATTTGCGCATGCGTAGATAGAGTGCCTCATCAAGAGACTCGTCGCAATATCGGCAACATTTGTTTGTATTGATATAATACGCCGTGACTCCATCCATAGTATATGATTTAAGGTGGCCGAAATATAATAAATTGATGAGATATCAGTCGGCTCACAGAATATAGATTATTAAAATAGATATATTGTCATGATAAATAGTTAATACAAGTATTAATTATTATGATTTGACCCTGCATTAGATATCATAATTTATAACAGTGGGTACCTATACACTATACACTATATTTTGTTATGAAGACGACCAAATGCTACCAGAATAGTGAGACCGCAAATTCAACCTATTAGCCAATACTCCGTACATAGCATCAGTCATCAGAATATGTCCAACAGTTAGATACAGATAGGTATCTGTAAACTGAAATGGTATTTTTCTGTTATTAAGAAAATATCAATTCAAATCTTGCGGGATCATATTGATATTATAGTTATTTTATACATTTTATTAAATGTTCATAGCATGATAAAATAAATTTATATCATTTTATCATGGTTCATAGTTCATTATTACTTATTAGATATATTTGGAGAAATATATATTTTTTTTATATATAGAATATATAGCAATGTAATATAGCAATATGCTTAAGTGCATATATTTAAGTATTTTTGGAAAATATTTAGTTGGTTTTTAGAGCATATCAATTTTTACTTATAAGAAGAAAAAGAGAACGACCCGTATGTGTTGTTTTATAACAAATTTGCGTTTATTGGAATATTCGGAATATATTTAGTATTGTTTATTTTAATATTAGAGCCAATTTACATATTATCATACAAAGGTGATTATATTATCTAGGGCCTCACGTAGACCTGTATTGATGTTTACATTTTAAGGAGATTTATGATCATTTTAAAGTTTTGATATTTTATTTGGCTAAAACTTACTATTTAGTTTTAAATGAAAATATCTATTCTGTGATATAAATAAAAGTCTTCGTGATGCCAATAGGATCAACGATCGGCAACTGACGGACCGCGGAACCCGGAAGACAGAAAACTGAATCATCAAAATATCTCAATATTAGATTATGTAATTAATTTATTAAAAGATTTGACAAAAAAAAATGTTGTCAGGGTCACAATTATTTATTACTTTTATCTTCTGGACTCCAATAAGAATTACTTACCGACCAGTGACCTCTGCTCTAATAATATTCTTACCTTTAAGTTTTATGATAGGTAAATTGACTCCTACAGCTTATTTAAATTAATTCTGCTGAACGAAAATTTGTTAAACTACTTAAACTTATAATAATATTTTACTAAGATCGGTAACAAGCGACAACACAATGTGGAGTTACGACTTCCTCTTAACGCATTGATTTAAAATTTTAACAGTATGAAAAATAATTTTGCTATTTTTGAATTATTTTCCATAGGTAACAAATAATTATTTGTTCTGTTATCGTAATAACATGGTACCATAATAAAACTGCAGTCTCTAGATGTACAGTTATCAGCTATACACTTATAGCTTATACCGTATTGCACTATGTCACATATAGGCATAATATTATAGTACTTACCAAAATATTATAAACGTTAAGTCTTTACATTTTGAGCCAAATGGAAAATTAAATTAATGTAGAATAACAAATTTAAATTCCATGAGTAATGAAAATTTGTTATTAGTTATTCAACTCAATATTAATTTAAATTTTTTTTATGTTTCATTAAAGAAACTTCATATAAGTATTAACATTATTAACCATTTGGTAATTTTTATTTAAATATATACAAGTAAACATAAAAATATTTTTAAAGTTTTTAATATTATTCATAAATGTGTGATTATAATATAATCTATTACTTACAATATATAAATTGTAAGTATTTAATCAATAATTCAATCTTATAGCGGGTTGGATTATATAAGGTATTTAGACGGTCAGCACTAGCTATATTTTTAGAGTAGGTACAAAATATAGTTTTCAGTTATTGTATAATAATTGAAAAAAACACAATTAAGATTTTCTAATAAAATATTAATTCTTAAACTGTAGATGATAAATAATAGATATTATACGTTGAACATGATATTCATAATAATTTGCGAATTCGTTTGTTGACATAAAACATTCGTGTAACTTAAATCACAATATAATACACATGACAGACTGTGATGTTTTCCCTTTATATCGCGTGTTACCATGCAGGATATTGGAGAAAACACCACCACCTCCCTGTATAATAACATACGATGTACATGCGTATACCTCCCACCGAGTAATTCAATTGCCAATAAATTATGTGAACAAACTAGCAGTTTTTGAAGCCGCAATATGGTATACGCAACTCATTCAGTTGGATTCATATTTCCAACTTAAAAATAGCATCTTAAACACGTCACTGGTCCCAAAATCTTACTCGACCGAGAATATTAATTTAAGAAAATTAATCAACTTAAAAGACGGTCGTAAAAAAAGACTACCGCGATGTTATTATCTATAAATTATAATAGTATTATATATATGTATTATATAATATTGTAATGCGATGTCTACCGTAATGCACGTTGCTTGATGACCATATACATGATATTATCACAGAATAGATTTCATTTGATCTACCTATTCTACGATATTATATTATAATATACTATTATTGCAGTTGTCACGTTTTTAAGATGTACTTTTTTGTTCATTTGAAATGGTAACATTTTTTTCGGACCCACACATATTATTATCTAAGAATTTAATATAAATCAAAGAGAAAAAAAACATTCTACATGAAAACGAATAAATAATAGGTAAAACCATAATATTTGAATATTAAACAATATAATAGGTATATCAGCTGTATATATACGATGGGTTTCGGATAACATCATCGTGGCATTTTTACGGCGCCTCTACCACCAGTTGCTCCTCTTGTCTTTTGTATTGGCCAATTAGGTCAGGTAGATCGTAGGCAATGGCCATGTCCAGTTTGTTGATCGGACAACCTCGGAAGTACGTACATGTATCGGACAACCGCTTAAACTCATACACAGGATTAAGCCGGAAGAAATCTCGGTACACGTCTGGATCAGGCAGGTCGTATCTCGAAATGTTAGTCAGCGTGCTCAGGCCTTCGTAGATGTGGTAATTCTGTGGATTTTCAATGATATCGTCGCTGACAGTCTTCCTGTTCGCGAAGAACGACTTGTGATTGTAATATGTGGTCAGGTAACAATCGACCATCTTGGCGTGGTTTCGCACCCTCACCTGTAACACACCATAGTGACATCACGTATTTATGAGTATATTATTATTTATAAAATTGTCAACTATAATTAAACAATAATAGGTATATGTATATTATTATACCGTAGGTACGGGATGACCGGTTATAATATTTAACCGGCTATAACGGTGGGGGTTTAAGTTGATTCTTGCAACCTCGAAATACGAAAATAAACATTTAAGTATAGTTTTAAGAATTATATTATGCACTTATTATAGTACTTAAAACTTATATTAACTCTTATTTTTCACCAACAATTAATTATTTTTGTTACAATTTTTTAACCAGTATTTTAACAGGTAATAACATGCTATAGTTTTTATTTTTTTCTAGAAAAGAATATTATTTAAATTATGAGAAATTTATAATTAATTACCATTTAAGATACTAAAACAAAAAAAAAAAAAAAATTGAAAACCTCCATTATTAAATATTCATCTAATTATATATTTTATTTCATAAAAAGTATAATAAAATTTTTTTTGTAAAAATATATTCTAGATTATATAATATTATATAATATTTTAATTGTTATTATTGTACGTACCGCAAATCGCCGAGCACTGGCTATTTTGTTTTCAACGCGCTTGTCGATTGCTGAACGGATGTCCTTCAAGAATGATAGTTCCTGAGAGTGAAGCAACCTGGCTGGAGACCCGATTTCGTACGGGTTTGACCACAATGACACAGAATAAATAACCGGAGGCTCGGCACTGGACATGAGCGGACTTATGTTCCATATGAGCGTTCCTTGTATACGCATCAGTTCTTCAGCGCGAATTTTGTCAGCCTTATTTAGCAATATCCTTGTCTAAACACGAGACACAGGGAAAAATAGAGAAAATTAATCTAATGCAAATATTTATTAATAATATATAGTAGGTACCACGGTTAAAGATATCTTTAATCGTGATAGGTACGTAATTAACATGTACGTAATAATTATGTTGTTAGGCGAGAAACCAAACTCAAAAATAAACTACTTAACGGAGGTAATAAAATATACGTATTTAATATATTATATTAACCTGGTATTCCCTGCCTTTAAGCTGGTCCAATATTGCTTCGGTTTCCGGGCCTACGTCTAATTTCGCCGGGTCGTACACTAAGAATATCATATCGGCCCTGTCGATGAACCACTGGCACACATCGTTGAACGGGAATACCCGGTCAACGTGTTTACGCATTTCTAATATTCCGGGTATCTCTACGATGTTTACCTATGGAAAAAGAACACACGATTGTTGGTATTATAATCCTATATTCAATTTATATTTGATAGGAATATTTAATTTATGGTACTACGATGTTACAAAATATAGGACGATTCTTTTAACCACGATCTGCCATTCGATTAGATCATAAAAAAAAATATATAAGAAAATATTGTATACTGTATCACCCTTTTAAGTTGATAAAGTAATAAAAAAATTAACAAAGTATCCATTGTTGTTTTATTTTTTATTAGGTAATTACTAAAATATCAAATATCAAATGTGGACGAATGAAAACTGAATATACTATTCTTGCAATAGGTAAGTATTTGATTTGTTTCGTAATAAACACATTCATATATATATATATATAGTAATACAATTTATATAATTATATTGGTTATTAGATAATTACTAAAAAAAAATATAAAACTTAGGTAAACACAAATATTCTCCAAATATCAAAATAACGAGTGTTAATTGTTATAAGAATCCATCTACATTCTATGTTGGTAAAAATACTGTTTGGATGTATTGTGTAATACCATAAGTCGATGACTATTAACTTTGTACCTATACAATAAATTTAAAGATTAAGATAATATTGTTTACCTTCTCTAATAAAGGATGAGGTAATTTGAGTCCACGGAGCTTGTCCAACAGACCTTGTCCGAATTTCTGAAGACCCGAAAACGTCCAGTCGGCTGCTAATTGCGTTCCGTCTAGAATCGCTTCTCGATTATTGTACATCATTATGTTAAAATACGCTGGAGATGGTTCCGCTCCTTAAAAATTCAAGCAAATATAACTATCAGACACTGTGTCTACGGAAATAAAATATTTATTTTTATTAAAATAGAGTTTTCTTGTTTTTTTTTAGGATAGTATATTTTATCTGCAATGGTTGATTTAAATTTTGTAATATATTTATGTTTATATGTGTATCACGTATCGCTGTATCAATACTTACATACATTTTGTAAGTAATTTATTTTAATAAAAAATATTAACTGTCATTTAATAAAAAAAAATCTAAATATTGTACTGTTCCAAGCGTCCCTATTTGAAAAAAGTAGGGGTAACACAATGGTAATTTTACATTACCTATTATTTATTTAAGTATATTAAATAGGTAATTTTAAATGCGACTATTTTATTAATTTTAATGTATTCTGTGATTTTATCTCACACGGTAACATTAACATAATATCTCACGGCGATCACTTTTCAACCGTGGTATAAACTATAACGGCGTGATTGCGGTCCCCGTTGTGTACGGTATAGTTGAGAGCGGTTAACCATGATCGCCTGTCAATCAATGACGTGAAAATGTGGTCGTCACCAGTCCAGCCTTTGTCTGTCATCTCAATTAATTATCGATCAAACCGCTTTCGCGTTTTCCACGAGTGCTTTGTGTTAATTGTGGTATATAGTGCTAGTGCTGCGTAATTTCATAGGAACGACTTATATTTTTTAAAGTCCGTTAAAAAAAAAATCCTACTTAGTATTTTTGATGTAGTGTCACTGCCCACTGGCCAGTGCACACTGAACTTTTCTTACGCCACCACGTTTTACTATAAATTGTACCTATCGAGTATAGGTACATCACATATAACGTCGAGTTATAACTAAACGTTAGCTATATAATGTATGTTTTCACAAACTTTCAATATTATTTAATTAATTGCACAATATTAGTATGTAAAAAGTGTTTTACGCGATGATCAACATTATACTCGAATACGGACAAATACGCACTGCCGCACAAGTGTCAGGTAATGAGGTAAGATTTATTTTATTATTACATTAACTGTAAAATTAAGATTTTTACTTTTTAGTAATTTATTTTCAAATATATTATATTATTATAACTTATAACATATAGCTGATACCTATTAATTATTAATTATGGGTAGTATACTAGTAAGAAAACATTTGTCAATTTAAATTTTGGTTAATTGCATAAGGAAATTATTACTTCTTTTTGTCTACATAATAGACTTACTTACCAGTTCTTAATGCAAATTGAGAATGTTCAATGTCCAAAAGATAATTAACTATTGAAGATTTACCACCACTCCAAGGTCCCATGAACAGAATAAGTGGTTTAGAAAATATTTCTGGTTCTAAAACATGATAAATAGTACGGATTTAATAACTGTTATAATCCGAATATTACTTATACCTACACGAATAATCTACTATTGTAGTATTATAATTACCTCCGAAATGTCTGTTACTCAGATCTCTGTACTTGAAAGTCATTTCCAAAGGTTTGATTGCCACTTCATATACTTTTTTTAGCTCTTTTAATGTAGAATCTACAACTTTTGATAGAAAACTATCATACTGAGCAGTGTCTTCACCTATTTTTAACGTTTGTTTTATATGACTTTTATTTCTTAGATTCTTTGGTACCACTTCGTCCTAAATTATTAAATTAATATTTTTTTATAATTTACAACTTTTTTTTAGACATTTTCATTTAAAAATGCATAATATTATAAAAGTCAGCGTTAATTTGTTATGCTATCACATGATAACATGCACATCTTACGTTATCACCTAAAAGTTATTAAATTAAATTTTATTACCATTGTTAAATCTTCTTCTGGTAGGTATTCTTCAACTGTAGCCTCATCTAAATACATAAAATTAATCATAAAAATGTGTCTATAAATTAATTTCTTACGAATTTTTATTTTTTACCTTCAGTAGTTTTAATCTTTTCGTTTTTAGTATGCTTTTCCCATTTTGATGATTTTTCTTCTTCATCTAATTTCCAGTACATGGTTCTTTGAGTTTCCATTAACTTTTCTTTTATTGGATCTACGGGTTTTTCTTCTGTTTTCCAATATTTATTTTTTTTAGATGTTATATCTTCATCTTTCACTTCTTTTTGTTTTTCTGTTTCTTCTTTTTTCCAATATTTATTTTTTTTTGCGATTGGTTCTTCTGGTGTTATTACTTCTTTGGGTATATTTTCAACTTCTTCTGTTTTCCAATATTTATTCTTTTTTGGTTTTTCTTCTTCTTTTTCATCTACTTTTTTTGTATCCTCATTAGGTTCATTTGTTTTCCTATACTTATTCTGTTTTGATTTATCTTCTTCTTTATTTTCTATTATTTTTGTGTCTTCAGCGTTTTCATCTGTTTTCCAATATTTATTTTTTTTATGAGCTTCATTTTCTGTTTTAATTTCTTCAACTTTGTTAGGTTCATCGATTTCAATGTCGGGATCGAATTTCCAGTATTTAGGGTTTCGCTTAACTTTAGCTACTGGTTCTTGGTTTATTACATCTTCATATTCATCTGGGTCAAATTTCCAATATTTCGGATTTCGTTTTTTGGTTCCTTTGACATTTTGATTTAAATCTTGTTTTAACGTTTTATCAATCGTTGAAGATTTTTCAGTGTTATCTGTTTTTGTTTCTTCGTCTGGATCAAACTTCCAGTACTTCGGATTTCTTTTACTTTTTTGTGGAACTGATTTTGTTTGTTCAGTCTTTTTAGCTTCCATTAGCTTGTACAATTTTTCTTCTTCTGGATCGAGCTTCCAATATTTAGGATTACGTAATTTTGGAGTTTCAACTGGTTTAGGTGTTTCTTCAAGTGGAAATTCATCCGGATCAATTTTCCAGTATTTTAGATTTCTTTTTGGTTTTGGTTTTATAATTGGTGCAGTATTTTCAGGTTCATCGTCTGGATCAAACTTCCAATATTTAGGGTTCCTTTTTTTTGTTCCTTTAAATATCTGTTTTGGAGTTTCTATTTCTATGTTACTATTAGTAGTTTCTATTGTTTCTTGTACTTTAGCCACACTAGGTTCCACTATTTTATCAGAACTTTTAATTTTGATATCTTCAACATCAATTATAATTTCAACGTTATTATTAACTACATCTTTGTCTAAAATAATAGGTAAAATTTCTTCTTTAGGTTCTATTACTTCATTTTCTACGATGTGTATACTATTATTTTCCAGATTTTCCTCTTCTTCACTAACGATTTCAATCTCATTATCTTCCTCTTCAGTTTTGTATGCTTGTATTTTTTCTGTTGTTTCATGTGAATTGATTTCTTCAGCTTCGATTACTTCATTATCACGTTTATCAATTTCATTTATGGCACTAATTTTTTCATTTAAATTTACTTCGTCTCTGGTTGTTTCTTCTTTTTTTTCGAACTTTTCCTATAAATTATACAAAAATAACTTAAATTTAATCGTATCATTTTTTATTCATTATTACAATAATTTATTTTACCGGTTCGGGTGGTGTACTCTGTCCGCTATCATCCGGAGAATTACCATCTTGAGAACTCGAGCTTGTAACATCATCATTTGGAGTGCTTCCACTTGTGGGGATTTCATTTTGAATGTTTTGGTCGCGTTCTGTACTTCCTGAATATGATACACTTCCTGAATATAATATGTAACGAAATTTATGAATTTTTAATATCTAACTACCAATAGGTTCTGGAGTAACTAATTCTTTGATGGCTTTTTCTACGTATGGTTGACAGTCCACCTCCGATGGAGCTATAGACGCCGATGGTACACTGGCAAAAGTTTCACAAAATGTATCTAAACCAAAATTAGCGATAAAGTAAAAATGAATCATGAAATAGTAAATGGTCCTACAGTTTTAGATAAGAATGATAAGATATTATATTAGATAGACAATGTACTAAATTAAAACTCGAAATAATAAAAAAAATAATCGACAATACACAGAACAATTAAATAATAGTTAGTATAAGGTAATGACTAATGACCATGTATTGATCAAAAAAAATAATCACCAACGAGAGTATTTAAAAATCCCAGACGGCCGCTGGTAATATAAAAATAGAAAATTGCAAACAGAGTGTCCCAGTTGTGTTCTGTCGGTATACTATTAATACACAACATAACCTAATGCCCCTACAGAAATAGAAATGTCGCGAGCGACAAGATCGCGTTGAACGAGGGAGTTTCCAATTTTATGAAAAGTCGCGTTTTTATACGGACGAATTAGGACATTTTAAATTATCTAAAAATTATATCTAAATGTTAAATAAGTAAATTTTTTCAATCGTTTTAATGTAAAAAAAAAATTTTCTTTATTTGGGAAATAAATGTAGCAGCTTCAACCAGAATGATGAATGCGGTCTTTCCAATGGTTTTTATATGCTTACCTAAATATATTATAGTATAATTAAGTGTATTTTTAATGAAATCTTAAACGTGTCATACTATAATAATAAAATAAGTTTAAGATTTCATTGTACATAATTTTTGAAAACTTAAAGAAAAGGATACAAAATGCGATGTTAAAATATAATTGAAGTTAATTATTATTTAAAAAGTAATACTTAATATAATATAGTATTTTCATTTTAATCTTCACTAAAAAAAACCCGCTAAGTTGCTTAAAAATACTACTGATCGATAATTTATAGTAATAATAATGATAAATAAAATTTTATTAGTATTTAAATAAATATATATATAAATATGTAGTGTATGTATTTTCTTGAAACATTTTCGATATTTTTCAAACGGTTTAAAATACTATTGTTATTCAGATACAGTAGGTATTAATGGCCTTTTAGTCATGTTCCAATTATAATACTTCCCCAGTCCTAATGGGGTCGTTTATTTAATAATTTATTATGTGCTACATTATTTAAAGAAAAAATATGCATATTATAAATATACTTTTTAATGTTACGTATTATGTACAAAAAAACTATCCAGTAAAAACATACACAAATCTCGTACTTATATGTATGTATACAATTTATCTATGTGAGTAATTATTATTTTCATAAGACAAAATAACAATATAACTACACAATTTTATTAGAAAAAAGAATTACCTCTGACGCTAAGCAGGGCGATAATCAAAATCCATCTAAGATCCATCGAGCTCCCTAAAAGAAAAAATATTCACTACCGATAGCACATCACACGACACTCGGTTGACGCGTTCGTTCGTATTTACAGCCTGAGCTTAACTCCCCGTCGTCTGTTACAGTTCTGCTGGCTGGCAATGAGATTTTTTTGTTAAACATTCTTTTTTTTTCTGGCAACTAGACTGTACTGTCGTCATCTGTTCTGCACAGGGCAATATTTCGGACAATATATATAAAAAGACAAAATATCACAAGATAAAATAACAGTTTATAATAATTGCTTTTAAAACAAATGTATAAATAATATATGTCATAACATTCATTACATTATTTATATCGTGGGAATAAATCTAAATTTAAATATTTGAGATAAAATCTATACAATTATTTGTATAGGATAAATGATAAACGTATAATATGGAATATCTTGTAATAATTTGTAATACAAATTTATAACGATAGAACAATATTACAATAATTCTGTTAATTTATATTATTGTGTTCAACGTGATAATATTATACTCAATGAATAGAGTGTACGTACTATATTGATTAATGACGAAATTATTGTAATATCAAATTATCGTGTTCCATATGGCAACAGCCAACAGGTGAAATTACAAAATAATTTATTTTTAACATCTACCTTAGTTCATATAGTATATACATTATTCATATTATACATGGCGATATACTATAATATGTCTTTACTCTTTATAAATGGCGATACTTAAATGCTCTACGTTAAACTTTTGATGATCGACATTATTATTTCAAACAAAAATAGCTATAAAATAAATGTCTGTTTGTGTGTATTATTATTACTGCCAGTTTATTGCTTTCGATGCAGTGATATGCCTACATATACTACTGTTATTTACAAATTTGAAATAAAGAAGAAGAAAACCTATTCGTTTAAAAATAAATATTTTGAGCTTCCATTTTTATTTTTTGTACAAGACTAGATAATCAAAAATTATTTAAATAAAATATTTAAACTATAATATTCAATAATATCAATACCATGAAATTATTAAAGGAAGGACACTTTTGAAGCTATGTTACCTATGTGACCTATGATAATATTTTTGGTGATGAAAAACTTGAATATGTGTATTGTGTATGAGTGTATGATATAATATATGTTAAAGGTTAAATGCCTACGTAGAATATTATGAATGCATATAAATGTTTGCATAAAATAATTATAGGTACCTACAGCAATTGCCATTATGTATACACAGTACGCACACACACCGTTTACCGTTAAGCTCTTCAATTTAATGCCATTAAAATCCGATTTGTTACTCAATATAATAACCAAAAAACATTTCGTTGCAAGGTTCAAAAATAATTTTTATCACGTTAGGCATCCGACGTTTCAGTAAAGTTGATGATTTATTTCCTAAATAAATTCGTCGTTTCAAAAATGATGCACGAAACTATTTTATACAAATTCCTAGCTATAAAGTACGTATAGATATTATGTGCTATATGAATATTGGCCAGGTCTTTTGGACATTAGCCAAGGCAGCGTGCGAAACTAAAACGGTACTCTTATTTTTATTCCAAAATCTTACATTACCTATAATATAATGATATTATATTTTAAGCAATAAACAAACCACTGCTGTAGTCCATTGTAGAAATCTTACTTATTACTTTATTAGAATAAAATAAATATTCTTAAATTTTAAATTATCGCGATATGGTTCAGGTATATTAAAATTAAATAAGGTGCCATTGTTGTATTAGATTGTTTTTAATATTATTGTAATGATAAAAATTTTTCAATAGACTATTAGTAGTTGATATAAATATGTTACAAACAACGAACACATGTTGTACATTGTTTATGATTATTATTAAGTATACAATTTCTTAAATAATATCATTTATTTGTTTCATAATATATTTTATTTATTTTTGGTATTTTTACTTTTGGTAAATTGACCTCAATAAAACAAAACAAATACGATGATGTATGTTTAGTTGCGTCTAATTTATCAAAAAGGGGAATAATAGTTTTTATTTTATTTTATTTTCCTATCATTATTATACATTTTTAGTACACTGTTATAATAATAATATATTGTTATTACCATCATTCCAAAGTCCAAACGTTTATACAACATTTTATTTTGCTCAAACAAATGTAAGTAATGTTGAACAGAAGAACGAATGTATAAATGCAATGCTTGCTAAATAATTAAATGATCAAAACGTCCTTAGTTGGAACACTACGATAAACAAAATTAGTACCTAATAGGTATTTTTAACATCTGACTTGTATAATTAAAAGACGTAATATTTATCTAGTAATGCATTTAGTGCCATTAGAAATTTTAATTTATTATGTTAATTTGTTTATACGACAATCAATATCGAGCTAATGGACGACGAACAATTATTATTATTTGTTAGTTGTTTATAGATGGACTAACATGCCATTGAATAGTAATATTGAGCATCTGGTTGTCAGCGTTTACTATATGCCACGCGATATGCATACGATTAAAGTACATTCACAAAGATCGTATACTAGAGCAGTAAATAGTAATCGTCTGGTACTCAGTGGCGCATTTAAAGGGAAACATTAGGGCAAATGCTTGATCTGATACCAAATTTTAGAGGAAAGATTAAAATTAAATGTCTATCTATCGGATATCTAGTTTTCAGTTGTAGTTATGGAAATATTTTTTTGATGTGGATATTTATTGATTACCCATCCCCGTCTATAAATGTTACAACAAAACAGTAAATAAAATATATTTTTGATGAAACTATTTATTCATTTTTCAAATTATTTGTACGATGTAATTGTCTTTTAACACAAAACAAAAATACTTTCTATTCTCTCTAATAGAAATAAAGATTGTTAATGGTTTTCATACGAGTCTTTCAATAGAGTGGCGCGACATTGCGGAAGTTCCATATCATTAGCAAATATAACTTACAAATAACATTAAAAAAAACCTAAGCACTCGTTCTGTTCATAGATTAAATGAACTATATTTATGTATATTTAGTTAATGCTCTATTATATAGAAGATTTTTTATTTTAGATGTAGCACAATTTGAACTCAATGATAAATCATTATATGACTGTATAAAAAATGGTTCTAAGATACGATGTGTTAGTCTCTATGTTCGAATATATAATAATTTATTATGTAAATTACTATCTACGAGTACCTATTTAATTTGTTTAATAGTAGGTAATAGGTAATATAATAGTAAATTGAATTTTAACCACTTAGTTTTTGATGAAATTATCGTATGACGTATAATATTATTAACTATTAACTTAGAAGTTAACACAGATGTACAAAAACGATAAACAAATTAAAGTTGGTCTAAATATTTTGAAAATTTTAGTGTACATAGGAAAAAATAATATACATGCTATGGTGAAACGTTTGTAGAGTCTCTAATATAAATATTAAAAGTATTAAGTTTGTAATTTCTTCTAAAAAAAAGATTCATTATTTGGATGTGTCTGTTAAGGGTGGTTTTACTGTACAATAATATATTTATATTATATTATGTGGAATGTTTGTTATGAAAAGAAATTCTGTCCAAATATTATTCTTCTAACAGAACCACTGAAAACTGTTTAAAACAGAATGTGGTGCAGAACAAAAATATCTCATTTTACATGATAGGTTTTTAACTTTTACACGAATCTGAATACAATGGAAAACTGACCTAAATGGAATTTTTTATCTCTTCTTTTTCGCTCTAAACTTTTCTTGTTGTCTCATATAGTCGTATTTATACATTTCATCATAAAGTATGTACGATTTTGATGTTAAACATAGTTATAATCATAAAAATTGAAGATTATATTATATAACATTTAATTTATATTAAATTACTTATTCATTTTTTTTATCTGAAAATTTCATGGTTTATTTTTTCAAATTTTCGGAATAAGAGACCTATTTGACACTTGTAGATAATTATCATGATTTTTTGTTATAAAATATTTACGAGTATTATTTTAAAATGTATTTATGTTTTTTTAAATATTTCTTTTACATAATTTTCAGTCAAAATAAAACAATGTTTTTAAAAGTTTTTTATATTTATATATATTTTTATGATTAGGTACATATATTTTTGATTTCATGTTCTGATGCAGAATGTTTTTCGGAGTACTTCCATGATAAATTTAAATAAAAATTTGGACAAGTTTTAAGTCATAAGTATTTAAAGTTTAGGTGAGCGGAGTAGTAGATCAGTATTTTGCAAGGTATATCCGTCCCACTCCATTTCGCTAATCTAAACTTTAAATACTTTTAAGTAATAACTCATAAACTAATAATCCGACAGACAGTATTCAATCAATTTTATTATTTATTAAATCTTCCGCAGTTTAAAATAATAAATGTACTACAAATCGCTGTCTATCGGTCCGTCGCCGCCATAGTGTCCTCCTCCATCAAGAATTACTGCTTACATGTATACATAATATTACCTTTATGTACATATACATTTTATATACATTATTATTATTATTTCCACGTCCGTTCGGTAAACAAGATCAATCCAGTTAGCCTGCCTACCTTTTTTTTTGTTTTATTTATTTTTTTTTTTTACTAGTCCCGTAGTACGCGCACGGCACCGAGTCTATAATTATTTATTAACTCAGTGCTAGCAGGTATTATAGAGGTACCTATCTGTGTGCATCCTATGTATACACGCAGAATATAATATGGCTGAGACTACTCGTACACTCCAAGTGCGTTCTTTAGCATATCCCGTACTAATACGTGTATAGTATATAATCACACACAAATATATATATTATATAATATAAATAAATTTGTGTGTGTATATATATATATATATATGATATGTTATATATTAGGCCCAGTTTCCCTGGCGTGGCGTGCACATGCAAATAGCATAATATTATTATAACAGTCGAAAGCGACGCGAGACCACACAAGCCGCAGATTATCGGCGTTTTGTATCTATACATGGTATGTGTGTGTGTGTGTGTTAATATTATTATTATTATCATTATCAAATGCGTGTACAAGTTTTTCGAATTTAAACGTTAACAGGTTAAATACGGGTTGTATCGTCTTCGGAATGTTCCAAAACGTAATATAATAATAATATACTTATTTGTACTTTAGTATCTACTATATATATTGCATAATATATATATATATTGATAATAATATATGTGTATAGCATATTTGTATGTCGCATGTGTATCGAACATCTTCGAATAATGTTTTAAATATATTCCATTGAGCACTAGTTGGATAGGTATACCGTAGCAGCATATATATTATCGCTAGTCGACGACTGCGGTATTATAATAATAACAACAAGTTGTGCGTTTTTGGTCACAGACTGTTTTATGGCACATATTAGGTATACTAGCAACATTACCCAGCTTTACTCGGGGATAAACTAAGGCGAATAACTCACCCGAGATGGAGAGTAATAAGTAACTTTTTTTTCTTATATGACGTTAACCTAAACAATTACAAACAGACATAAACAATATTTATTTGATTATGATTTTAATATTATTAATAGTTTTATAAATTTCTCTAAAATAACTTGTTTAATCCATATTATCTAAGATTACTCTGAATCATCAAAATCGGTAGGTGTTTTTTGATTCCATTAGCCTCAAATACATACTCTGTCTCTTATATATAATATAGCTATTACTCAATTTTATATTTTATATTTATATAGAATAGCTTTATTAGCTTGAATGAAAAATGTAGTACAATACAGAAAATTATATTCAATCATACAAATTATTTCATTACCTTTATACAATATCAATCCTATGTATACAAAAGAAAATTTAATTTTCGTGAGTTGAAATAAAATGCACGTGTGAGCCTAACCCTATAACGACCAATAAGAGTTTAAAATCGAACCTACAAACTCTCTTAAAATCTCAAGAAATTTATTAATATAACTTTGATTTAAAGCGGTCCAATAATTTATGAGTTTACAGAGGACTAAAAAAGAAAGAAAGGTTCATTTTTACACGAATAAAAATAATTGATTAATCGAGCGTAATACCAGGTATATTATTACATAATATATTATTATATGATGCTGTATATGGCTAAATTATTGTATATAATTTTGGAACTAACAATATTAGTGCTGCATTAAAAATAATAGTAATACAGAATTTTATTCATAGTTATACTAAAAAATTGATTCTATAATTCTGTATAGAAAAAAAATATACAGTTAATTATCTATAGTTAATTTATTACGAACTTTGATTGCTTTTAATCATTAGAATTCAGTTTCCATAGTTTAGGTATTATTGTATTAGATATAACATATTATATATTAAACAGTATTCTTAAGTATAGTTGCTTTATAGTTAAACCATTATTAACCGGTAAAAAAGAGTGTGATATAATATAATCAGTCAGGAATCGGGATTTTTAATTTTTACATTAAAAAAGAATATAATTTGATTTTTAACGAACAAAAGCGTGTAATATAATATTAAATTTATCCCACGAGCACAACTTAGCTGTATTATGTTGTACGACTTGTTTTAGTCAGCCGTTATGGTCATATCTCACCTATAAACTTTGAATACAAAACAAGAGTAATAATATTATGCACCGGATGGTCTCGAGCGAGACGACCGCAATTACCATAAAGAAGCTATTATCATCTAAGACCGAGTATAAACATACTATAATATGATCAATTATGTACTATTATATATTTTATAATTATACGATGACTATAATCACCACATATTATAATACTTAATTCATATTGATGTTGATGTTTGTTATAGGTAATAATTTAATATTAATTTAAAAATTTAATTAATACCCAAGTACCCAAGTATAAAAACTGTAACGGTTTGTTACATTGTCAGTACACTATGTATCTACTGTATATCTGGATTAGCCATTTTTCTCCAAAAACGAGATACAGATTTCCTCTATAAAAGGTTTTAAAATATAGGTAGCCCCCATATCTATCGGCTGAGCTATTACATCGCGTCGAAATTCATTTAAGTATCATTATTCATCATACTTATATTACTATTAAAATATATTTTTAAACATTTAAAAAAACAAAACTAACACATGTTTTGCAAAAACATTTAAGTTATATCATGAAATAATAATAGGTTGTTTTCGTTATATACTCATGAAGTTATATATTATATAAAGGTACTATGGAGATACATTCAGTTTACTTAATCTTGATATTAATGACATTGGATATTAAATAAAAGAATACTATATATACTCCTCTTTTAACGCAATTACAATAATTATTGTACAAAATATATGTATATATGGATAATAACTATATGCATTGGATTCATATCCCATAAAATATTGTAAGATATATTCTATAAAATAAAGAAAATAAATATTTTTCCTTTACAAAGGTATTACAAAGGTAATCATTTATTTTTTGAGAATCTCAAATACTACTTGTATCTTGTTTGAATAGCAAAATTTATTTTTTGAACAATTTAAAAATATATAAATATTTCAGAACTACCTATTGTATTAGTATATTATTGAATTTTTTTGTAATGATTTACAATATTCTTGTCTTTATAATTGTATACATGAATATTTCTCAACCATCGTCATAAATATTACTATATAAATAATATTATTATTATGATCCATAACTATCATGAAATTACATTATAAACTGGAATACTGGATAATTAAAAGTCATTTTAAAAGGAAAATTTTCACTTATACATAATGAGTATGGTTTTATATGAAATATCCTAGTAGCATTTATAAGTATGTCTAATGTCTATTACAAATCACAGATAAACGATATTTTAATGTGATACAGGTTTAGTAGTATTATAGTACACATTATATATCATACTTTTCATTTCCAAGTGAAATAACAAGTATCATTATTCATTATATTTGTATTATTGTTATTATTATTTAGAAAAAGTCAAAGCCGCTATGGACTTTGACTATCTCAAAAAAGGTGAATATCTAAAGGATTAATAGACAGTACATTAAAGTTTAACAGTTATCATAATATTTGAAATTTTGCGTAAATAGTTTAAATTTTGTTAAATTAGTTTGTAAACAAATGTATGTACGTATGTGAAAATCTTCAGTAGATTTTCAGACCAATCACTATTAAACAAGTATATTTTTGTTTATGTTTACATTAAAAAAAAAATTCATTATGATTATTTTTAAAATCTTTAGATCTACTTTTTTTTCGTCATCTAGAACATATTAAACTGCTATATTGTTATAAAAATAAATAAAAATATTACATATTATACATTTATTATAATTGCTTGGTTAATTTATTTTTTTTGTTAAAGCCGTTAAAGGTAATATTTATAATTGTATTGTATCACATTTGTCATAGTTACAAGATAAAAACAACAAATAAATAAATAAAAAGAAAAACAAGGGTTCTTCATTTTTTCTTATTATTATTACTGCGAAATATTTAGAAATTAGATATTTTAACGCGACAAAATCGATATTACAAGTAGGCACATAGTGTGTTTCGGAGCACCAAGTGTCGTTTTACGTTTCACACCTCGACGAAACCCGACAAGTTTGGGACGATATCGGGTTTCCGATGCGCATAAGGTGTCTCTATAATAATATATAATAATATTATCTAATATATTATATTATACTATTATAAAATACGATCCTGTGTTTAAGAACACAAAAACAGGGGTGCATCGTGTGTGCGATCATGATCCGGTGGTAAACGGTATTTATTGGCAACGTATAATTTATTATTTTCGATTTTAATAATTGTAGGAGTGACTAATAAATAATAAAAATGATAATATAGACTTCGAGATAGGCGTATAGAATATCTACATAATTATGTTGTTTGTAATAATAATATTGTATACCACTGAAAAAAATTGCCGTACACCCGTTATAATGTAGTACAGCAGTGTCAGACGGCATTTCTAGTTTACGGGCTATATATTATTATAATCGGAGTAATAACGATTTTAATAATCTGCTTACAGCGTTATCTTGACGTTGTTTTGTTCGTTTCGTATGTTTAAACGTTTTTTTGGTTTACACAAAATTTGTCGATTGGACAAGAGAATGTTTTTTTTTTTGCATTGTAGGTAGGTACTGTATCTACCGAAGAGAAAAAATGATGACCTGAATCGTTCATTTTATACCTGACGCCTCATAAATTGACATTTATTTTTTAATTCGCACAGTATATTTTAAATTATTATATCGTCTTGTGCAATTCGAGTATTAATTCATATTTAAATGTTTACTCATCTTGATTAAAAAGCGTGGGATTACGGTTTTGAAAAAAATAAAAAATATTTCGTCGAATTATTTTGTACACCCAATCAGTTTTATATTTGAATAATATGATACTTATAATATTTCAATATATCATTATATCATAGGCGTATACTATGGCCATAATCATAATAATATAAATGTTGCTATTAATTATTATACTTATTATACGTTGGTGCGTTGCGAATATATAGTATACAGTATTCATTATATTATGTTAATAAAATCATTAGAGATAATACAACTATTTTAAAAGATAAAATTAATTTAGTGAGTATTTATTAAGATTTATTTAATCCTTATAATAATGAAAATTGTGTACTTAAAAAAAGAAATATTTGATCTTTTTTAGAAATTCATGGCCATTAAACTTAAAAGAAAATAATTTCTAATTCGGAATGAATAAAAATACAAAAATGTTATAACTTATTATATTATACATATTTATTACTTATATAGATTATAACATTTTCATTTTTTTTTCAAGTAAAATGTATGACTTGGAGATTTAAACCAGCTTTATTAATTAATACACAACAATAGACAACAAAAATATTATTCTTTTAATAAATTTTTCAAAAATTTATTTTTATAGTCAATTTGTTGACTTTATACTTGATAAAATATGTTAATCATGAATATTGATTGCACTTTTATTACATTTTTATGTTTTAAATAAATACCTAGACAAATAATATTAAGAAAGAGAATATAATCATTAAAATAAAATAAAAACCTATACTTCAGTAGAATCGAATTAGAAGTTTTTTTCAAATTCTGATTTAATTGAATGTTTGCATTTAATATAAGTGAATAACATGATGCAAATAGTGCATGACCGTTATCTATGTCAATGTTACCCAATTACAAATATAAATTAATATTTTTAATTAGTATTTACTTGGTACTCATTTGTTATTAATGTTAAAGTGAGTTAGGCTAGTGAAATAATATGCAATAACACTATATTTACTTATGTCTAATTTCTAGAATAACAAATAAAAAAATTGAATTTTCACGTTGGGTTTGATTATATTTAAAGACCATTAATTATAATTGTATGATGTTAAGCGTTAATCATGATTTAAATGACATTTTTAACAATAAATATTTCAGTTTTATACTCAGCTGACAAGTTAAATACACATTTATTTTATAATTACATTATAATATTATATGATGGTTAAATAACACTACATCCTTGAGCCTAATTATAAACAAAGTATACCTATATAGTATATACGCATACTATATAGTAGTTTTTCTTGTTAGTTTTTTTTGTTTATAATATAAATTACCTACCTCAACTCGGATTGAGCACCAAGAAACTAACACGTCTACGATCGTTTCTCGATAAGTGTTCGTTAAAATACTGGTAATAAATAATCAAATCATACATGGGTAATTAATTATTATTCGTCGAAGAATTTATATATTTGACCAACATCCCATGAAAATCAATTAGATGTAACTAACGAAACTGGTAACTAAAAATGTAGTTTAATTATCATAATGTTATTGGCATATTATAAACAAATAAAATGTCGATTGTGAAATACAGCTAGGTTGACGCCTGGAATTAAAATTGCTGCAAAATGTTTTTTCGAACAAACGTTTAAAATAACTACAAAACAAATGAAGACTTTTAATCAACTTTAAAATAGTCATTATATTATTATAGGTTAATAATAATGCCATGATATCTTTTGTAATGAAACAATAATAACATTTTCAAATTTGTAATTAAAGTAAAGCCACATTTTGTCATTGACTAGTGTTATCATATAGACTGTATTTCAGTATAGTTGTATAGAGTTGTTTGTTAATAAAAACAATTTAAATTCTCATTGTGTGCAAGTATAAAACGAGCTGTACAACTAAAACTAGATATAAGTACATTGTTTTCATATGAATGAATTAATCTGTAAATCTATAACTATAATAATATTCAAAATATATGTTTAAACAAACAAACGTGAGTTATGTACGAATTGATTATAATTTTAATAATATAACCTGTATGATGATTTTTTTTTACTACACTCGTTGGCACTCGTGAGTCGTGAGGTATAGAATAAAATTGTACTCTTGTCGCGACTAATATTCAATTTATAGAGATAGATATAGACGATATAGTATACCTACGTCATAACACATAATCACAACAAAACGTTTATTTCTTTTTTATCCAAATCATACTATAATATACTCATAATAGTCATATAGCTATGAGATCATTATACACCTATATAATGTATATATGTAGTGACACAATCAAGAATCTATTGATAGCCATAAATTATGTCCAACACCAAGATAAGTAAACGCCGTGTGGTTATATAAATACTTAAACATAAAATATATTTAACGACACAACAGCAGTACTGTAGTAAATCATTTGCATAAGAAATTTAAATAATTTGAAATCCCCCAAACTTAAGAAATCATTATATAATAATTAAATTTCTATAATATAGGCGGTTATTGCATTTAATTTAAAACTAAAGATGAAATATTTTATTTTAGGTCACTTATAATGATAATAATGATTTTTGATTTGTTTAGAGAATAAAGAATCATAATATATTAATGTGACGTTTTAAATGACAATTTAAAATAAACACAATCATAAATGTTGTTTAGAGTGGGTTAAGCGTATAATATGAGTATAGGTTTAAGATAATTTAAAACTGTGTACCTAAAACCATCATAAAAAGCCTATATTTACTGTGTTTTCGATCATTAATTTTATTTATTATTATAAATGTCAGGATTAAAAATCATAAATATTATATTATATTTATTCAAAACTGTTGGTTATCAATAAATAGTATAAGCAATCGGATTAACTATTAATCCATACAATTCTATTATATTTATTATTGCAACACAAAATATGATTCAACTTAATATTATTAAAGAATTATAGAATGTATTAAGTATTTTATTTTACTTGATATAATTTGTTGATACACGTTAAATATAATAAATAAATAAAATTTACTGGGAAATTCACTCTGTTACAGAGTTGGTGCTGAGTATACGAGTATTCTGTCATTAAGTAAGTTTTAATATGAAATTATTAAATTTTAATTTAATGATGAATTATTGTACTGAATACGCTGAACTAAATGTAGTTATTTAGTTCATTTCTGTATGAAAAACTATTCTGACCGGAAATATATTTGAATATTTCTAAGAACACTTTTTAAATAAAAACCAAACAAAATAAAATTTTAATATTTTTGTAATAATTCAAAAGTATTATATTTATAAAGCTGATACTGATGATACTGTGTATATTTATTTTTATAAATTATTCAAAATAAATGTGTTGTATATTTTTATTGCTCATTAATCATTTTTGTTTTACAAAATATAAGTTTAAAATATTAACGTTTAATAATATTCTTTTTATGCCTTTAAATTGACCTCCATTATTTTTGAAATGTGGAAAGATCTCAAGAGTAATCGCTTTTTCAAAGTATACGGTGTCGGGAAATAGTGAATAACTGAACGCAATAAAATAAAATTCTTGGATATAAAAAAATAAGTTAAGTCTATTTTATGTTTTGGAAACTTTTTTTGCAGTAAAATATACATTTGAAAAAAGTATTAATTCAAAGTCTTGGAATTCGGACTATAGGACCCGTAAGTAACTGTTTTATTATATTATTATAGGTAAATTAAAGTATCAGTTTGTAATAATATATAATATACAGAATATACATTATACATACATGCATAATAATATAAATAGTAGGTAAATCATTTTTTCAGATTTTCTAATGCAAACCGTTAAATTATTTTACACGATGTAGTATTGGTTTTTGTGAATAATTGTTTGGCCGTAGGCAGTTAATATTAATTTTAATAATTTTTACATTATCGGTTAGTATAAATAATGAACATGGATTCTTTTACAAATACGCGGAAATTTGTCAGATAATACATTGCATTCGAATAAAAAGTTTACAGACATATTGATTATAGTAGTTGGTGAGGATAAGCTAAGTATGTATAAGTTACAAAAATAATATATTTTAAAAAACAGAGCTGTGGAAAGAAAGTGATCATATGAATACATTTACACTTTTGTAAGTTCTGTTTTTCGGAAAACTCGTTTTTTAACATTTGTATTTTGAGTCGAGTGAATCGACGCTATTGATTTTTTGTCCAACGAAAAATTAAAACAATTTTCCTTCGCATTTTTGCCTTCAACTGCAGTCTATACGATAATTATTATGGATTTTGTGTTTCAAACATATCGTTTTTGAATAAAGGTAATAAAAAGAAAGGGTGCTATTCGATTAAAAAAATGCGCTATAAATAGAAAACGGGTCCAAGAACGATGTTTTCACCTCTTTACGGCCAAACGTGTTACACATAATACAATATTATATTGCATTGGTTCGATATTACTTATAAGTTTTAATATAACATATTATTTAAACTTCACGGTTTTTGTATATTTTAAATTTTGAAATAGTATGTAATATAATATATACATCCTGTATTATTTATACGTAAATATTGTTTAAAACTAATCGGTTATTTGGTTAAATTTACAGTTACGAGTTTACTACACGAAAAAACGATAAGTAAGTAGGTACATAATAATGTATTTATTTAGTGGTAAAAAAAAACAAGTTATGATTTTCAGAGAATCATACAATAATGAAGTATAATGAACATTGTAATATTTAAAATGGTTTTTTTTTTAATCGTAAAATTTGAATATTTTACGCATACGTATTATAGGTAATAATGTAATGTTATATAATGGTGTGATAGGTACAATAGTTAAATATAGTGTCCTTCATATAAAATTGTATTGTATGTGCGGATACAGTGTAGAAAATCTAATGTATTACTAGGAGCGTGTTAAATTACGAGAAAATCGATTTCTAAAAATATAATCGTTGACCAACGAAGTACAGCTATGTCAAGATGAGCGCGTCATTGTAACACGTTGTTTGTTTTGCGGGGGCGGGGAAAAAATTGTTTCGTGTGATACCGAACTACCGAAGTAATTTTCGTTTACTGGTTTTCTAATTAATTATATAAAATGGCGGTGATGTAGACACGCGAGCGTTGATTGAATTTCAATAAAAATATTTATAATATCGCTAGGCCACTGTAGGTGCCTACTTGGCAGAGCAGGACTGTAGGGGCGAGGGATAAAATACACCGAGGATCTATGCACGCGTCTCTGATATATAATATGCATGTTTTAATGCATATATATATATTTAAAATGTATTATATACACTTGATTTTAATCGGATCGATCGATTGGAAATGAGCGGTTAGGTTTTTTTTTATTTTAATACAAATAATCATATGATAATACATATATTTATTACATATACCATACACGTATATAGTTACACACTCACACACACACACACACACACACCACGCACGCGCGCTTACTACGATCCAGTCAAGGTCTCGTCGTCGTAGCGCTAACGAGTCTCTGAGTTATTACCGTGTCCGACTTGCTCGCGCGTTTATATACACATCGTATGTGTACACGTACACACGCTTAGACACAAACACATACACGCACTCGTGAGTAGGAAAATAAACCGGTCAAATTTAATTAAAGACTGCGTCGTGCGTCGTTGACGGGAGAGGAGAGATAGATAGATCTGGTCTTGCGGGGAACGAGACTCTGGAGGCTGCGGATGGAGAGAGACCTGACGATAGAGACCGTGTGCAGGAGAGACGGCGAAGAGTACAAAATATACTATACGAAATATAATATAATATATATAAGTACGCTCGGGGCACACACAAAATACGCGACGTCGGCGGACCCGAGAAGACGCCCATCGTGTTTGTTTTCCGATTATCGCGCGCGGCATATACATAATATAATACTAGGTACACGTCCGACACTACGTTATTATTAAATGGTTATTTTATCTCCCGAGTGTTTTTTGTTCATCTTACCTGAAAAAAAACGTTCTTCCCCTTCTATGTGTTTATTATTATTATTATCGTCATTATTTTTTTAAACAAATATGCGCTAGCCTGGTAACGCGGGGTATAAGTACGGGGGAAGTCTGGACGATTCTGATCGAAAATATTTCGTGCTCGCAGTTACGTTGCATAGGTTGTTAGGTTCCTAGTGCAAAAATTCATTAGACGACAGTACGACAGTATATAATAACTATGTGTTAATATTATACATGTAGTTAATCGGTTAATGACGCAATTATTTCTGTTTCTACTGTTTATTCTATAGAACCAATAAAAACAATTATTACGTCCATAATTATTATTTTGTAAGTTACTCTGTACATAATATTTATAACGGTATTTTTGTTTGACGACTCAATTCCCAATTTTCATACTACAGCGGCGATGTAGCTATAGGTATTCAACAAAACATTAAAAATACGTTTTTGATAGAAAAAATGTCACATTTATTTTTTATTACTAATTTAAAATATTTCAAATCAAAATATAATAGATGGCTATTGTATAAGCCATATACTATATTATGAATTACGGGTCTCTATATCATACGATATTAGTATATTGAATGCTATAAATGCTAAATCATAAATCTTTTGTAATAAAGCAATTTTTAAATAAAATTGAAAGCTTAAAAGTTTTGTACCGGAATGATTTATTTACAAATCGTTAATTCCAAACAAAAATGTAATACAAATTAAACCCATTATATTTTTTTTCTGTTTTTATATATCCAATGTCCGGGCTGAATTTTATTTTTGGGAATTTTCTATATCCGTTTCCGCGGCACGTCCAATAAATGTTTATTGCTATGGCCAAAAACGATTTATTTGCTACCTCTTGCAGTGTCTACCTTTTGTAAAGGGCTCTTATGGGGCTACTGACCCAACCCTGTAAATCGCCTCGGGAAATGTGCCGATTTCGTTTGTAATTTAGAATCTGTAGCTTATAGGCAGTCAACGATCTGAAAATTAAATTTGTTTCTATTTCGTGAGTTCAATAAATAGTAGCTTGTTACAGAATTTAATAAGTTACCTATAGCTAGGCTTAATACATTTAATGTAGAGTCAATCAAATACATAATATAGTACTTATAATGTTAATTTAAAGAAATAAAACATTAGTCATTAACAATTATTTATTATAACAACTTTATGAAATAATTTTTTATTTTTGATGAGAAATAAATATGCATGCTATTTAATATTTTAATAAAATATTCAAGTACCTAGTTATATTTATTCACTTATAAAGTTATATCCTTATTTGTTTTAAAGCACATACCAATTATTTAAAATTTTAAAATAAATTATTCAATTAATAGAATTATGGTATATTCAATAGATTAACTTAAAATATTTTATTGAAATATTGTTTGTGAATAATTTTTACGATTTAAATTGAAAATCTGATTTACGAGAACTAAAAGGGTGGATATCGCCCTACAGTTCAACCCTCTGTTTAAACAAATAATATTAACATTTAAACTAAATTTATTTGTTATTGATTACCATTATATATAATTTATTAGTGACACCATCTGTTTATGTAAATTATAATATATATATATATAGGTTAAAAAATAATCTATAAATCTTAAAAATAAACGAGCTAATGTCCTCGAAAAAAACGATAGTAAAGTTTCGCATAAAATATTCGATAAAAAAAAATCGGTGTGCAGTGAATGTAAATTTGGTAAATGGTAGGTACTAAGTGTTTATAATTTTTGCAAGTCAATAAATGAAAATCTATACATTTGTACTTTGTCTCATGAGAAAAATACATCATATACACTATGGTCTATGATATTATTGTCAATAAGAAGTATTACAAATGCATATTTAACATCATAAAAGACAAATATAAACTATAACATTAATTTGAGTGTATACCGTATATAGGTATTGATTAAGATTAATTGTTTTACATCCAAATTAAATACTTAAAAAAATACGAGAATAAAATAACCATTTTAGAGATATATAAAAAAAACAAAATATGCTGTGTGATATTATAATGTAATCGTATTTGATAGCTGCAGATATCAAAAAAATTATACTAGAGATAATATTATAGCATTTACATGTTACAGCCTTAACATTTGAGTGAAGATAACACTTTGATATAAATACCTATAATAGTCCTCTGCTAAAATCGATCGATTTATTATTGTGCTGATATATGCTCCTCCAATATCATGATTAATATGTTTGTCCGTGTAGGTGATTCAAGAAAAGTACAATGTACATCACAGAAATGTTGTTTTTACACACAAAATATTTAAATATATAATAATAAAATAAATGAATAGGAAACTCGTATGCATGTTTTTTTTATTATGTATAGACAACACGCAACGATGGGACGCCGATTGGATCGATCACATGCCAAAATATATATGTACACATTATGCAAACTAAAATCAATTTGATAATTTATCATCCCAATGGTGATTGCACGTACGAGAATACAAAGATTGTCATAGTATTAGTCATGTCTCCCTATAATAAGTGTTTTAATATTCGAACAGGCTAACGTGAATAATTTGTACTTTATACCGGTAGATACACGGACTTAGTTCAAAACTATATTTCATAAACACTGCAACAGTAAGAGTTAGTCGTGGCTTGGAAGATACGACATAGTGTCCTGACAAACAATAGATACTAAAAATTCATCAGAAACACGTGACAATATAGCAGCAACCGCAGTCTATGTCCACTCAAGTCTTACGCTTTCCTGTAATAATAATTCTCTTTGAATACCTTTGTTGTCTTGAAAAAAAATACACCACTTACCGGAAAAATGATTAAAAATAGTAATACCCACTCTATCACGGATTATATTTCTTACTGTCAGTGAGTATATTGATTTATATAATATGATATGGGAAATGATTAAATGAAAATAATTTTTACACATATTATAAGCTGATTTTGACAGATGATGAGAAGTTCTGTACAACAAAACGATAATTGTAAAAATGTTCATCTTTTTATGTTTTAATTTTAATAATGAATATTTAATTAATTTGAAAATTGTGATTTATAAAAAAATTTAATTTGAAAATATATTTGTATAATGGATGAACATCTAACTTTGTCCATTACATATTAAATACGAGCGAATAATTTTTAATTAAATTTAAATAGATTTTAGAATATTTTATTCGTTTAGCCTTTATTATTAAAAATTATTTGTTAAGACCTTTTTTTCTGATTGATATTTCGTAATCAATAAATTATATGGGTTCACGTTCAGAATATTTTGATTCAATAAAAGTAAATGTCACATTTTATTATCAGATCATCAGTTATAACTGACCTAATATTTTTAAATTGATTTTATATTTCTTATTGTACTGAAAAAATAAAAGAATCAAGTAATTATCGCAATAATTATTCATTTAAACTAATGAAATTAAGATATTGAGTGTTTTTTTATTACGAGTAAATCAGATTAAACATTTATTTTTTTGTTAATTTCTTGATAATTATTATGATTACTTTTATTTTGTAATCAAAATATGCTATTTATTCTGAGCACTTAAGTTTGGAACATTTAATAATTTTGGTATAATGGAATAAAATCCATTATAACAAGTTGAACAAATTCTATTTATAAAATATATACTTATATAAATAATAAATATGTTTATGTGAATTTAGAATATGGTACTTAATTATTTATATAATGTATTATGTGTAGTGTATAAACATATAAACTATAAATTAACTTTATCTCTATATCTATTTTTATAGTTCCTTAAACTTTATTATCTGAACATTAAATAATATTAAGGTATAGTAATAAAATGAATTATATTATTATATTTATTTTTTCACAATAATTCACTGTAGAATATGTCTCAAAATCGAAAAAAATAGTTCAGTTCTTACCTTGTATATGAATATGAACTGTATTCGATAGCAAGTTTTTTTGTTATGCAACAATAATTCTCAACTGCCAACTGGTCATCAATTAGAACTAACCTATTAATAAATATATTTTTTAACGAGTTCCTCTTATTGTCTACTAATTTAATAGAAAATATTTATTATCTAGACCAATAAATAAGATGAATTACACTCCTTATTTTTGTAGATAAATTAAAACGATCTTGTAATTTATTAGCTAATACTTATAACTATTAAAAGTTTTACAGTTGAATTTGATCGATTTCAATTATTTTAGAGCAAAAGTAAAAAAAAAAACAATTTTAAAACAATAAAATCGCAACGACTTATTACAATATTATTTCAAACTCTTATAAAGTTTTTTTAACTTTAAATTTATAGATGTATAATAAATAGATGTTATTTATTTGTATAACAGTATATAAATATAGTGTGCAATAAGTATTTGTGATAAGAGAGTAATAAATTTAAAATAAAAAAAACTTAGATATAGTCAAGACGAAATTTTCTTAAATATTATATGTTTAAAAAAAAAATAACTTTAATAGTTTTCAATAATGTATAAACGTTTTTTGAATAAATAGTGGTGAATTTAATACCTAAGTAAAATAATAAAGGATTAAAGTACCTTTACCAAATTTATCTTTAATTAACTTTATATTTAAATTTTAATGATGTGTATAAATTTTATTTTTCTAACTACATGTTGACCTCTGCATTTACAATAAACATGTTTGTGTATCTTTTAATTAGATTTTTTTACGATACAACTTTTTTGAATTGAAATAATATTCAGATATGTTTATAATGTTTATATAGTAATTTAAAAATATAACTGCAGATGCCAATGCCCGAGCGTAAAAAACATACATTGTATATTTTAATATAAGATTCAATTAACGTATATAATATTCTTTGAGAATGTTATGTTATATTGACGTAGAAACAATTTATCTGAGATAAACTAATTAAAAGTAGAAAATATGGATTTAAATTCACTATGTTAACGGTTAAAAGCGTGATCGTTGTAAAACGTAGAATTTATTACTAGATGTACTTACTAATTTTTTTTGAACTTGATTACGCTTTGGACATCGCGTCATTTTCAACTACCTTCTAAACCAATTCTTTATTATTACTTTTGAGCTGGGCGGAAGATAAGTGTCAACCATGACAAATTAATCAATAATGAACCGGTGTCTCAATTGTACAAAAGTAGACGCAAACACACGGTACACCACAAATACCTAAAATATTAGGTGCAACTATTTTTTATAGAATAACTTACAAACAATTGTACATCGTAAGCTGTCGCGAGTACAAGAAACTCGTGAATAATATATAACATACCGTACCTACTTCATCTGCAGACCTTGCTTTTTAATCTTCAGAAAACTGGCTACGCGTTTAGCCGGATTGGCCGCGACAAGACTCCTCATCGCAAATAGGTACTTTTATAATAGTCAATATTTTTGTACTGCCCCCAATACTTAGTGAACGATGACACTATAACGATTTGATCAAGAATTCAATATGCATTATATTCTAATTTCAAAATTAAGTTTTAAGTCTAAAAATGTCAATATAACATTTTGTTTTTGTTTGTTTTTAAACTATAATCTTTCGTCTATATTAAAATGTTATGAATCAGGGCAACAAACATATATAGGTACTGTATATCAACTACAAATATTACGACAAGGATAAAGGTGCAAGTCTGCAGTACATATTTTATAGTCGATACCTTGTATTTATAATCAATGTTTTTTTTTTTTTATCAATGTTTGGTGTAGCGTTTGTTCTTCAATGATTATTCATTTATTATAATATTATAATAACAGTACAGTATACGCGTAAACCGACAGCTACTGGTTAAACGATTAATAACAATAATGGACTAACTTCACTGGTAAGACTGATGTCTGATACACTGTATAAAAATTTGACTAAAGTGTTTAATTTCTTAAGACTAATTTATTCTCCAATCACGAACCTGTTGGCTGTTAAAAATTCAGACTTAATGAATCCCCCACGTAAATAAAATATAAAATATACATATTTAAAAAAAAATTAAATGGTTAAGAAATTATAGAGGAAATTTCCGGGGAAAATATGTAATTATAAGTGTGATTAAAACTAATTTAAATTCAAGTCCATTCATTGAAATGAATAATGATGAGATTCACTAAGTTTTTTATTGTTGGTTCATGAAGTCAAAAAATTTACACTCAATTATGAAAACATGAAATGTACAGTTTTTATTTAAAACATATTATATTATATGTACAGTATTTTTTGCTACAATAAAGTAATATATATATATATTATAAATAGTATAAATAATTTGTATGCATGAATAATAAACTTACTTGTATATGTTTATAATAATATATTATCACTTAATTTACGTATACAGTTTGTTTTTCGTATAATATTGGGCAGTAAAAGTCTAAAAGAGACAAAAACGTCTATATAAATAAAATGCCTTATAAATAATAAAATTGATGTTTTTTATCAAAAAAAGAAACATTGGAATAATATATAATATATTGCACGACTTTGGCGAACAACTCATATTTATAATTTTTTTTTTTTTAGAAAAAAAACATGAGTTAATTATAGTAATTTCGGATAACCGAATGTTGTCTTTTCCTTTTTACATTAATTACAGTATAAAAGGGTTACTTAATGTTAACACAAAACAAAAAAACACAACTTAACTACTACGACTAGTATACGCTTCTTAAATTTAAAGTTATTTACAAAATGAAAATAATATAAATTGAAATTGAATTGAGGAAAGCACCAGAAAATAAACCTAAGGCCGACGGGGTAGCTACACGTTTTTTGTTTCAATTACCTAGTCAACTCGTCAAACCAGTCGAAAACGTCACATTGATAATTCGGTTTAACGACGAAGTTACATTATATTTTACTATTTTTGGTGTGAACCGCGTAGCTAGGTTACCTATTACAAGCAAAGAGACACGTATATTTTCGATGTGATGTGTTCCCGATGCCGAGTCCGGATTTTAAACGTGGTGGGCGGTTCGTCTGTTCGAGTAGGAGATAATATGTATTGTACAGAAATAATATTAATAATAATAATAAAAAAAATAATAATAATAATGATAATAATAATAAAAGTACATGTCGAGATCATATTTTATGCTTCTGATGGTTCATCCATTATTCCTCCTGCCGACCCTTTAAAGAGGACCATAGTCACTGAGCCCCGTTGTGGAGGGCATCATGTCCTCGGACGGGTCTGGTTGCTCGTAGCTAAGGGCAGGAGTGGCGTACTGATGTCATACGTGGCTAAGCGGAGCCTGTTTGATGATGTGGTGGTGCAGGCTGGACGACGGAGCCAAGTGGTGGGACGAAGGAAGCGTACTACCTGGAACCGAGGGCGCCGGCATGTACTGTAGCTGCTTGCGCTGTTTTCCCGGGTTGACGAGCACCGGGTTGGGGCCGCCCTTGGACATGCGACCGCCACCTCCTCCACCGCCAACGCCGCCGCCGCCGAATAGTCGACGAGACAGGCGCTTCCACGAGCCGACCGTCTTACCGGACCATATCCACACTCCCGACGTGACGCCCATTACCAGCGTCATGAAGTATTTGAGCATGAGCATGGTGTACACCGGCTTGGTGTCGAGGTCCGGCTCTGAACACGGGCACGCCAAGTGAGCCACGCGGTCGGGCATGTACCGGGCCTCGTAGTAGTGGCACCCGATGACGACTGACGCGGGAACGGTGTACAGGACGCTGAACACGCCAATCCTGATCATGAGTTTCTCCAACTTGTCGGCCTTACTCCGGCCTACCTGTTGCTTGATGACGTTCCGGATGCGGAACAGCGACACGAACCCGCCTAAAAGGAAAGATATGCCTAGCGCCAGGTAGACGACGAGCGGCGCCAGGACGAACATTTTCAGGTTGTCCGGGTTCTGGTTGCCCACGTAGCACACGCCGGCGAACACGTCCCCGTCGACGGCCGACATCACCAGCACGCCCAGCGACTTGACGGTGGGTATCAGCCAGGCGGCCAGATGGAAGTACTGCGAGTAAGATGCTATGGCCTCGTTGCCCCACTTGAGACCGGCCGCCAGGAACCACGTGAATGCCAGTATGACCCACCAGATGGACGAGGCCATGCCGAAGAAGTAGAGCAACAAGAAGACGAGCGTGCACGGCGTGGGCCCGGACGCGTTATACTTGACGGAACCGTCGGGCTCGCAGGCGACCGCGTCGTGACCGGCGTACACTCGGATCAGGTAACCGATGCTGACCATCAGGTAGCAACCGGACAGGAACACGATTGGCTTTTCCGGGTACTTGAACCGCTGCGTGTCGATGGTGTACGTTGTGAGCGTCATCAGCGTGGTGACGCAACATATGCTCGACCAGAGAGCAATCCACGTGGACGCGAAGTCCTTCTCGTCGTCGGTGAACATTACGCCCCGGCACGGCATCGCGCAGTTGTCCACGCCGGCAACGGACACGCCGCTCCGATTGTACCGGACCGATTCCCTGTCGACGGGCACCAACGGCGGCCGGCACTTGCACTCGCATCCGTCTTCGTCGCCGCTGCCGCTGTACGCGTATTTCTCGCATCCCTTTGCCCTGCTGCCCGGCTTGCACTTGTTGCCCGGCAACCCAGCCGGTTTCTTGGTCGGTTTCGTCGATCCGTGTTGCTGTTGTTCGTACACGTCCTGGGCCATGCACAGTTCCGGTCCGCCGTGCACCGGAAGCTTGTCGCACTGCATCTTCTCCGGCCACACAAACCCGTACCGCTGCATGACGGGCAGACATCCGTCCCGGGCCCGTTCGCACACGCTGCGGCACGCCTGCAACGGCCGCTGGTACTCTTCGATGCAGATGGGCGTGTACACGGAACACAGGAAGAACTTGAGGTCCGCCGAACAGTTGATCTCGACCAGCGGCCAAAACTGGTGCACTTCCATGCCGGCTTCCTCTTGGGTCTCGTGGTTTAGTTGGTTCGGCATCGAAGTCATGTTGTACCCGATGCCCCGGCACATCGGTATGGTAATCTCTTCGCAGCGCCCCGGCACCGGGACGGCCGCCACACCGGCCGCGGCCCCTGCCGAAGCCGCTGCCGTGTTTGTCACGGCCACCGGCTGCATGTTGCAGACGGCCGTGGCCGCGATGGCGCACAACACGGCCGCTATCACTAATGTCGGCGCCGCGCACATGGTCAGCGGCACCACCTGTCGGTACGGTAACGTCCGGCGAGTCGCGCGTCCGCGGTTGCAGTCGATTCCGACAAAAACGGTGGATCCTTTTCACGCTCGATTTCTGAGCGAATACGACGATTCCGAGTGGTTACGAAGCTTCATGACCGCAACTCTACACCTGAAACACACAGACAAAAAGACTTGGTAAGTATTTTCGTATTTATAATATACTTTATAACATTATAAATGTATAACGCTAAACGCATATAGGTAGACATAGTAGAGATACGAGACCGGTGCTCGGAACACGTTTTCCGATGGTTTCTACTATTTACCCTATACATATTTTTTGGTTAAGCATATTTAAAATAATATCGACCGTCACTCTAACAGTTCGTGTACAGCTGGGTTTCCTCTATACCGTGTCGTGTAAAGATATTCAACCATAATGTAGGTAACGACGTGTTTCATACGACGTTATATTAAATTACCTACACACGAAACACGACACGGCGTAGTCGATAGTGATGGAAACCCGCGGCTTAATCCTATGCGATTCGCCGGATTCAGTCAATAATAATACTTTATCTACGCGCGTGGTGTATGGTTCAGTACATCAGTGTAAATAATATACGTTTCGTGTCAGAGACCAAAATGGAACGTTAACACGATATTCAAAATATACACCCAGAACATGGTATCTACGTTAATAATAATATAATATACTATATTATCATGGGGTGTGATTAGTTACTGCCTATTACCGTTGAGGAAATTGAAGTGTCTTATTACAATTGTTTGAAATGGATTAAGCATATGAAAAACAAAGAAACTTTTCATTAAGTAGAATCTTTTTTGTCAGTCGTTCAGCTCTAAAATAAATCCAAAACGTTTATAATCTATTTTAAATTATTTTAATCAATGAAAAAACAACGATTTATCATTTATTTATTTAAATATTATCAACGAAATAATATATCGTGGAATACATAGCTGTTATACTTAAATTCTCGTCTAAATACATCGCAAAATATGCACTTTTTTCGTATTCATAGTTAAAATATGCAATGCATTACCCATAAATTATATACAAACTAAAAATAAAAAAATAGATTACTTGCACGTCGATATGATGAATGTTTGTATACAGTTTATTAGTAGGTAACTCGTAACTCGTATATTATACTTTGTAAAAGGACGCTGCAAAATAAACATACCAATGCAAATAAATCCTAACCTTAGAGGTGACTATTTTATATTATTATATACATTTTATATTATTATATCGTGTACAATGATTACAATGCGAGTTCGTATTGGATTCCACGAACGATCGGGTCTGAGAAAAATACACATGCCAAAGATTAGTATTTTAGCGCAGTGATGTTGCGTACGTTCACGCGCGGGTCAAACGTGTCAAAATACGAGATACCTCGGCAACGTATCGAGAACAGATGTACGCATTCGTATGATTTATTTTTGTTCAAAATGGGTACATGTTATGTGTATATATATTATTATGTGTACACTGCAGTGGACAGACAAACTCCAGAACAATTTCGGTGAATATTGTTATTTACAATCTGTGACGTGAATGCATCATGACGGTTTTCACTTTTCACCCTATTCCGTTCTCGGGGGTAAACCATATTACCGGTTGCAGAGCGTTGATTGCTATACGACAAGGGTACGCGATGACGGCTAAATCGAATTCCTGTATTATGCCTAATACATATGCAGTAGTATCTCGGATGAATGCCGAAAACGAAACTAGAATAAGGGGCTCGGTAATTGCAGCGGAACCCAAACCGAAACGATTGAAAATGACGAGTCGTCGGGCTAACGAATTTAGTTACTATATATATATATATTCTATAATGTATATATGACGAAACTTCGTTATCCTCTTCGTCGTCAACGACGACCGCGACGTCCGTATACAATGTATAAATATATATGTATCATTTGGAGACTCTCGAAATGTATATAATATAATTCCGTTTCTGAAATTGCGAGCCAGATCCTGTTCGCGGTGAATAGCGAGCAAATGACGACTACACCATAATATATATTCGTATAATATATTATTTAGTCGCGGGCGTCACACACTAACACTCGTAGGTACGTAAATTTCATTACTCCCCGTTTCGGGGGCAAACAAAACGCGTCGACTACAGTACGTATAATAATAGGAATTATATCTGTCGATCGTAGCTTTTGTGTGCGAACGGCGGTGACGATGTCCTCTTCTGTTCGACATATACGTGTGATAAAATGTTATGATGTTTATAAATTCTATAAGAAACGTACGACAGCGACGACGACGTGTGCGCAGTGGAAATTACGAGTCTGTGCGAGTTTGACTGCGGTGAAGAGATAGTTTCGTTGTCGTATAATAGTTGTTATCGTAATACTACACAATATGTAATATTATTACACCCAAACGAATCGATTTTGGAAAATAGAAAAAAAACCGTACACATACGCTGAACAGATATGCCTTCGCGGCGACGACGGACGGGTACGTTCAACTCGACGCGTTCGAGATGTAGGTATATTATATATTGTACGTACGTCGTACATGGTACCTATCGTGTGTTGTGCCGTGTGCGCTTATTAACAGTTCGCGTGACAAATCGTCAAGACTATACACAGTATACAGTACGCACATACACATATAATACACACGTACGAGGGTATATAATAATGATATGATTTATATATTATATTATATTATATTATATAATAACGAAACACACGCGGCTCACAATAGACGTGAAAATAGATTGAAAAGCGATTTCGACGTATCCGAGTACGTGTATGCTCAGGCTTCGGTATTCCGTCTTCGGCCAATATCGTTGGCTAGGAAATAATATAATAATAATTAACTCTCTCGTCGTAGTCGTTATATTATTTATCCTCTTGTGTGAGTGTTGTACACGACGACACACTGTATGTACTGTGTAGCGTGTTGCAGCCGCAGTTATTCATTGTCGCGCGCTCCTCCGGTGGTGTGCGTATAGGCGCGGGCCCGTGATACGGTCGAAATGTTTTATGTGTACGAACGAACGAACGAACGACCGACCGACCGACTCTATCGTTGGCGTCCCCGGCGTATTATCTCTTCTAGACGATCTCGGGGTCTTTTTATTATTATTATTATTTCTTTTTAAATAAATCGACTTGTCCGACGTGTCCGTCCGGCCGGTGGGTTATCGGGTTCTTTGTATCTCACGTTTTCCACCCGCTGCGATCGCCTGCACCGTACACTCCCCGCAGCCGCCAGCCGCGCCGTCATTTGCGCGCGGTGCACAGATATAAAATCATATTAAGGACTCGCGACGTACGATTTGAATAAAATACATCACATTTATTATTATTTAATCGACAGCCCGGCGGTCTGTCTATCCGTCGTTATATAAAATATCTATATCCCCGCCCGAACGAGCGAGCGTTCCACTAAATTCGACATTAATAATAATATAGATACCCGATACCTCTGATAATATGTGTCTTTAATTCAGTTTAATTGGAATGCCTCTGCCATCACCACCTACGGCTCCCCGAAAAGACACATATTATTTTGTCGTCTCGAAAATAAATACCGTACAATCTACAACTGACTGGCGACCGTATGGTGTACATAAAAACGTCCGTTTATCTATTATGATTTTTATGTGTACGTCCTTTTTGCTGCGACCTTAGGAATGTGATTAAATGTGACGTGAACGAGCGACCTGATTCATATAATACGAGATCATAAGAGTATACAATAATATAAACTCTTCAATAAAAGATGACGAGAAAAAAAACCGTATTGGAATTATTTGTAAACCAAAAAAAAAAAATTACCTCCTGCGGGGAAGTAAACATCGGTTAAACAGAAATTTCACGGTTTCGTATGCATGGCGTACCGTGTTTTAAGTCGCGTACGTATCACCGCCGTGCACTAATGTTAATTCATCGCAAACAACGGAGTTGTAAATCGTAAAATCGAATTTATTCGAATATTTTACAATATATTTCAACCGGTACCAAACGACGAGTGGATTTTAATTTTGTTAATGATAAACAAACATTGTGTCGATCACTCGAACGGACGTGCGTTATTTTAAGTCTATAAAATAAGTGGACCATTATTATTATTCATTTCACTCAATACACGACGTGCGGAAAACTTTGTGCGGAGCGAACTGAATTTTTCAACGCTCAACTGTTAACCTTCGCCGTGATTAGCTATTATATAAATCGAATAGTAAAATATGTGTATAGTAAACATATTATATTATTATATACACCACTAGCGTTCGCAGGACTCGAATTGCGTCAGCCGTTTTGTTTTTTTTTTTACATTATTATTATTTGTTTAGCCATTGTCGATGGAGAACATTATACGTCAACGTTGTCGTCGTCGTGTATTATTTACGTATTTACGTGTATAGCATATTATAGTTATAAGAATCTGAATATAAAATCGTGTATCGAACGGCAAAAAAAAAACGTATTACAGGACGCTATACGCTGCAGTGCGACCGCAGTCCGAAATGAGGACGACGTTTTTCATTCATGGAAACGACACAAATAATATTATATACGCTTACACGCTGCGCCCGAGAAAGATATTATATTATAATATACCGCCACGATTTGCTCCCGTCTGCTGTTGTATTCAAATGCGGTTAGCCTCGCGATCGTCGAAAACCCGGTAACCGGTGTACGCGAAACTTCTGCATGATAATCTCGTTCGCCGTGCAATAATAACTTTACTTCTTCTTGCAGCATCTGTCGTCTTGCAACGCATAATATATATTATTATACTGTAATGTATTTTCTCGTATTGAAAACTACAGCAACTTTATATAGACGGGGACAAAAATCTAGTTACGAAACCGCGGTCATTGTCATATCTCGCACTCGTGTTACGTGGACAAATTTAATGTGATATCATTTACATATTATGTATTTGGGCTGGATACAGATATTTTGATTCCCTGGCTCTAACCGATTTTTCGTAACTTAACGGTCAGATATACAGTAATGCTTCATAATAAACTACAAAATATTATATATTTTCTGTTAGATACCTAAATTGTAAAATAATGGAGAAAATTTATAAAATTTACTTGAAATAGAAAATATCGACCTAACCGCCTAATCTATTTATTTCATACGAAGTGCTCGCTGTACTGTCAACGAACGCTTTTGGTCGTCGCTCGGCTCAAGTTGAAGGTAATATTCGTAACGTTTAACGAAAAGTCATAGGTATTAGTATTCGGTGATACGACGTAGTGTCATACAACGTTTTCCTGTTTTTAAATATTTATCATGGTAAATGAATTACGAGTTATGGTATTCGACGAAATCACACCGGTGCAAGTGTATAAGTTTTGCGGGACGAGTAATAGCGGCGCCTTTTCGGAACGAGTTATAGGACGCCGCGAAAAATGTGATAATAATATTATAAACTATTAAAATGCCGTACGAGTGGAGTAGTATATCAAATGACTTACGAGTATATAAATGTCCTAATCGTCATAAGCTTTTTAATATTGTCCGCGAGCCAATAACGGGAGGCGTTCGCAGAACTGACGACGGTCAACTCGATAATAAAATGCGATCGAGCGCGTTTTTGAGCTCTGCCAAAACGCCCAAAACCATGTAATAGTATCGCGTCGAAGACGGTCCGATAATAACGGACGTCCATAACGATGTAGGTATTTCGTATTCTATATATATAATATACACATTTTTTCATCGGGCATGGCAGTTTCGATTTCGTGTTTTGTTGGTTATGACCGAATGGCGCAGCGTGACCAGTAGTGTAGCGCAATAAATAATAATATTCTACATTTCTACGCCAAAGCGACGTCGGGTTTGCTCACGATAATATTATATTATACAACAAGGGGGCTACCGGCTGATAATTGGTAACCTCTGTATCGGTGCAGCACGATTGTTTAACGCACACGCACACACGATGCACCCGAGAGTGCAATACGGGACAGTCGCCGTCTGCCGGCCACGACGTGCATTTTTCTTTTATTATCTGATTCACGATGCGCGCAGGCAGTTCTTTTTTTCTACCTATTGTCTGAACGACGAGGGTCACGCGCCCGTTTCGAGTTATTCAAATCGTCCATCGTCGGCCAGCAGTAACTTTATTTTTTCGTATTTATAATAATATTATAATACATCGATGTATGTACCTATATAGTACCTAGTACGCTCGTCGAACCACACGGTGGTAATCATTCCTAGTTCTACTATATTTCTGTGGGCGATAAAAGTTTTTCGTACGTATAATTATTACTTATGTATTTTTATTATCCGGTTGACGATGATGTCTCCAGTGTAATAATTATTATTCCTTAGTCTTCGGTGATGGTTTTTGATAGGGGAGGCGACGCAACAGATAATATCGCCCCGATCCGGCGGAGGAGTCGCGCTAAATATCGTCTTAATGCGCACGGGGTCCGCGTGTTTACGTTTCACTGAAACCGGTTCTCGTCCCCCGTATGTTGGTTTAATAAATTAATCGCGCGCGAGCGAGGGTCGTCCGGACACGACGGGTGGCCCAAAACGCGCGGTGCTCCCATATTATATGGGATTTTACATGGGTGTGCGCCAAGGAGTGGGGGGTGGTTAAGGCCACGTGTACCGTGCACATGAGATTTTCATCCTTGAGAGGAATTTCGTACGGGTTTTGGAGATTTATCGATTCGCCGGGACACACCTGAGTGTGTTGTTATAATACGAGCAGATACCTACCTCCTCAACCGTGTACGCACACGTCCAGACGACTGCAGGACACAATAATAGTACGCATAAGGTTCGTGTGTATTTTGGATGGGTGGGTGTGTGTGTGCGTGCGTGAAATGTAAACATTTTTCACTACCTGTCCCCGAACGACGAGTGTGGGCTCGTCGAGTCGTGGAAGACGCCATAGGGCGTTTTATTTCTTCTTTTTATTTATTTATTTATTTTTTTGTACGTTACAATATAATACAATAATATTATAATAAAAGATAACGCGCTTTTAATGTTACACTTACGATTTCTGAATCACAACAATACGAACCCAGTTGCTATGGCGCGGGGGGGGTGGTGGTACTGCAGAACCGATGCAGCGGCAGTCCGTCATTCTCGGAACACTCGGAAATCACCACGGCCCACGGGCCACGACTGCAGTAATATTACATTATAATATGGGAGTTGTACCTGCGCGTACATTATATATTTTTAAACGTCGTTCGACTATTCAAGACATCGTCGTTAATATTTAAATATGCGCGAGGAAGAGCGTAGAACGCGGGACGGCTCCCATTGTATGATACTGATAGATAAGGTTAAGTGATATAGGACGTCATAACAACAAACGTTTACAGCTGTCACGGGAATATAATACGGACGGAGAAGTTAAAAAATAAAAAAAAAAACACCATTATATATACAATAGCCATTAATCATCCTCGGACAGAGGTTTCGTTTTATATATAGGTAGGTGTATAAATATATTCACGATGGTTATAACTTATAATAATGTATTATGTATGTGGATATAATATTTGAGCTGCAGACATTGGTCCGAGCACACAAATGATATTTTCTTGAATATAATACCCAATATAATATTGGCGTCTCGAAAATCCCAGGGTAACGACAGAAGTGGGATTGTTTTTCATTTTTTGGCGTCATGCGTGACGGGGGAGGGTGGGACTATGGCGACAAATTTAATAACAACATAATAATATAATAGGTATATATAATATAAAAAGGAGTTTAAGTCTCCCTCGCCCCCACCTCCTCACACGAATGCGAGTGCATTCGGAATGTATACAGTGTGGCGCGGTTGTACCTTCGTCATTCCGAGGTGACAGCTGTCTAGGAATCATTTGTAAAACGGTTTTTTCTTTTATCTCCTCTTGTATACAACGAGTTTCTTACCTGTCACGTTTTTAAGGATTGGCATGTACGTGCATATATATATATATAGGTATATGTACAATAATATACGCTAGTCTTATTTTTTTCTCGTCGTTCTAACACCAGTGATTGTGTTTGAGTTATTAGTGTGTATTTGTCAATTGTCATAAGTATATAAGTGAACACAATCGGTCGACGCTTAACAAGCTGGAGCTAGTTGCAGATAGATAGAATGAATACGTAATTATCGTCCTGTTGCCGCGCATCGTACGTACATAAACATATAGGTATATAAGCACCTAAATGGTAAACGAAAACAACCGCGTCGGTCCAGAAACACTTATTATCCGCAAACATGTATATTGTATAATATGTACGGAAGCTTAAACGAAATTTTTGACGCCTATTTAATGTTAGGTATACGTCCCGAGAGTTCTGGTCCATTTATTATTGTTTTTTTAGTTTTATAAATAAATATATATATATCGTATTTATAATTTAGTAAATTAAAATATATATATATATAATTACAATAATATACACAAAATAACAATAAAATATAATGATCCATGAATGGAATTTTCAAAAACGATATTATAATACTGTACATTACGTAAAACTATTATTTTGATATGCTGAAAATGTAATTAATAACAAACGTATATTCAGTTAAACCATCTCTCGTTCAAGTATACTGTGATGGTACTTTATTGTACACATACCATTATAAACTGAACAATTCATACTGAAATTGTCTGTTGAATCTGTTGTATAGTAAACTCGTATTGTTTTTTGGTTAATTAGTAGAACCTCAAGGCGCCTAAATGGACTATGTACGAATTATTAAAGAACAATGGTTATACAATTGTAAAATATTCAAAGGTACATAATTAGATCGTTTTTTATTTTAACTTTCTCATGTTACGCGCGTGTATTATGTTAAAGAAACACTTCTAATTACAAAATAATAGAAGTCAATTGTTAGTACTTATTTTTTTAGTATTACTACTTACAGTAAGTTAGTAGTCATATCTATCAAGATTTTGAGTTTTTTTTATTGTTACAAAACCAAACAATACAGTCGTTGGCTAATATAATATGCATCTATATGGAAAGGCGTGGAATCGTTTACTTAAATATAACCCTTATAGACTATTAACCCGCGCGTAATAAAATATGTTTAATCAACTATTTAGTATTAAATTGATAAAAATAACAGTCCATTAATTTGATTAAAAGGTCATGTTTATTTATTAAAAAAAAAAAAATTATGTTCGTACAGTTAACTATATTATTTCATATTTACAGAAATAAATTAAAAAAGGGTTGTTTTGATATTTCGAATCAAAAACAGGAAGTGAAGATTGACAAGTACTTTGAAAACCCTAACGACATGTCATTTATAGCAATTATATAATGTCAGACGGGTGCTACGGACACAACTGTGTTGTGTTGAACCGAAAATTGTTTAAAAACAATAATTTTCATTTAACCCATTATATTATTGTGTTTGAATACAAATTATATGTTCATCAATGAGGTATATTTTCCTCTTTAACTAATGATTTCCACTTTAACATCATAATAAGTTATAACTATAAAAACGTATCACGAATAATAATCGTATTTGAAATGCAATAAACTCGAAGTTCTGTTTCATAAAAACAGTAAACACAATGGAGTTTAAAGAACTTAAAACGTATTTTTTAACCATTGTAGTCAATGTAAAATTAATAGGCATTGCAAAATTGCAATTTATTGGTGTTTTTTGTACTTGAGTAAATATAAAGTACCTCTACCTACCATGTAATGACGGAGCATAATAATTTTATTGTTTATCGCACAGCACTCAGTAAATCACACCAACAACTAAATTAATGATTATAATAACTATAAACAATTTCATTATTCTTAATTTGTTTAGATTTGTTTTAATGGTAAGTAATAATTATATTATTTGTGTCGTGTACTCGTGTGTGTGTGAATTTAAAACAAACATTTTTTCAGAAATTCAGTTGTTTTGTTTTTTATTAAATAAAAATAAAAATAATTTTTTAGTGGTTTATGGCATGCAAAATATTAATACGAGGGTCAAGAATTCATTAATACCCCTATATGCTCACAATAAATTAAAAAACATTAAGTAATAATATAATATGAACTACCCCACCGCACTCTTACCTTACCCTACAATGGTATTTATTAAAAATACTTCTATATATTTATTATAGATATAATTGTAACTCAATAGGTACATCATATAATTTTTTTTTAACGAAAATAAACAAGGGAGACGTAATTTTTTTTATTGACTTTTTCCTTTTCCTTCACAAGACCAATTAGTGATAATTTATTGTTGTGAAATAAACATTTACGCTGTTATATTTTGTATAGTAATAGTCTTTTTTTTCATATTTATTTTTATCATTAATAAAATAAATGGTTTTGGTTATACTTTAGGAATTTGTTTCATAACTTACAAAATATAAAATATTTTTTTCTCTTTGAAGTGATAAGATAAGCATGCAATTTTAATATTTAGTAAATTTCAAATAAACAAATCTTATCTGTAATGTAAATATTTAGCAAAGATATTCAATAAAAAAATTAATATTGATGGAAAACAACCCTATTTTTTCCGACTTAACTTTTATAAAAGAATACAATTTGTTTATTTTAATACGTCAACTTTTACTAACCGAGTAAATTGGTAGTGTGATGATTGCATTTTACAATGAAAGTAAATTTTACCGACTAATCAGTCAAGTATTATCAAAATAAGTTTATAGTAGTTATAGTATATATACATAATATAGTTTGTATAAATAATATGATATTATACAGTAGTCAGTGGTGAAATGTTGAGAGTTCATAATAACATTCGAAATGCCTGTTCGTATTTTTCAGATATAATTCGTCAGAACTCGGAAGGTAAGCCAAATAAACAAATCAGCATATAAGAGAAACATAAAAACTCAGCAAAGCAATCGCGCCGACTGGTTAGTGATTTTTTTGTTATTCTCAATTGTATTATTGCAATGTTGTTATTATTGGTTTTAAAATCCATTTCGTAGAATCAAATCACTGTTGAGCTTATAACGTGTATTTCATCTTGTAATACAATATTAAGTAGTGATGATATTATGAAATACAAAACCGAAAAAAAATCATCCGTGTATTGGACAGTCGACTTAATAATGACGTAAAAATGTACATCATACCATTATATCATTAAAAGTAAACAGAAAATTGATTCAGAAAATAGTACAACTCCTGCAAGCGCATATTAATTTTTGATTTATCGTGCAGGTATTATAATTTGCTAACAGACAATAGTGAAATGTTGTCGCTAACGATACGGGGCGTAGTTATATTTTAACATACTCGATGCACACGATATAATAATTTTAATATTTATAGCACTTTACCGTGTAGGTATAGGTACGTTTCACACGTGCGGCTCGTGTGTATTCTAAACCGCATAAGCATATTAGATATAGGTGTATTCGATTTGACTAGAAATTGTTTATAGTATAATAAACCGGTTTGTGTGCGTTAAAAAACCCGAAAATCCCTCGTCCGGACGGCGCGAGACATGTAAGAACGAGACCGTTCGAAACGATCGATGAATTCGGTATACACAATAATGTCATAATCATATCGGTTTGCAGTCATCGAGTGATTGACGCGTAGTTTGCACGACTAAGACTTCACCGGGAGGTTTTCGCGTACCTACTGTGTCGTTTCGGTTTTCGGACAATTTAATGTGTGTAATCTGTGTGATTCACTCACCGGAGGTGGAAAGCTACATCGACGACTGTAGCTGATCGTATCGGTCGGCGCAGGAGACGATCCTTCGGCGTCGTCCCGCCGTGTACACTCGAAACGAACTCATTTGCGGCACGAAACCGAATGATAAAGACGGTTATTAAAATAATAATAAAAAAAAATTATTAAAAAACAGCGCTACAAAAAACTACCGATGTCCGCTTGACTATATCGCACGGTGTCAACGATACGTAGTCGTATAGATATTATCGATAGACGAAGTCGATATTAATATCATATACGTATAATAAAAAAAAAAAAAAAACAAAAATATATTTAAGATCGCGCGCGCGCGCGCGGCTAAACCCGATTTCAAGCGACCAAAATCGACGCACTGGCGCACGGCACGAACGACGACGGACGACTGGTGCTCGTCGCGTACGAAATACAACAGCAGTAGTGGCCGGTTAGGATTATTACTACTATTACACCGCGTGCGTGCGTGTGAGGCACGTCGTACGCGCCGTTGTTGTGTGTATATAATCGTTGTTGTAGTGGTCCGCCGCCGCCGATATATTATTTCACCCGGTTAACGAGGCGATTCGAAATCGTTCGGGAAACGAGTCTGCCGCCGCATGAAAACGGTCAGAAGAACCTCCGGTGCGTGCGTGCGTACTCTTGTGTGTGTGTGTGTATATATTATATTACTCTCGTACGCACATTGTTGTTTGGAATGACGTGGTGGACCAGCTGGCCGGGGTGTTCGCGGGAAGAACCTGCGGGAGAGAGGGAGACGTGAGGCTGTGCTCCGCGCGCAGAGCAGGGCGATCTCGCTGTGTGTGTACGCCTCGGGCTCAGTGGGCGTCGGGGTGAAGGTGAGAGGTGAACGGCGCAGATGGTTTTTTTAGAAAAGAATAATAATATTATTTATATTTATATATACGCGAGTGTGTGTGTGTGTGTGTGTGTTTCGAATACGCGGGCGTCTTATTATTATTATCGTCTTTTGCCCGTGTTTGCTCGGCCGATCATCATGACGTATCCGATCGGTCGATCGACCGTGTGCGGATCGACGACGGCGAGACGACTGCAGAAGCGGTGTTAAATACGCGGGCGTGCGAGCCGTAGTGTTTGGAATTTTTGACGTTTTTTTTTTTTTTGATTCTTTTTTTTTTTTTTTTTACATAAACTGGTACTGTTTTACGCTCCGATTGATGAAATCGAGTAGAAAAAAAAATAATAATAAACACGCGCCGGCGTAAAAATACCTTAACGACGTCGACGGGTCGCTGCGAACCGTCACTCAATTACACGATATTATTATTGTATAAATTATATCGGATAGATATATATATATATTTGTGTGTGTCTATACCGTTCGTGGCACCGATCGTGTACACAAATCGCCCACGAAAACCCATTCGTCGACGGACCGTGCGAGAGACTACAACTCCCGGGCCTGCCGTCGACGGATTTAGTCGCCAGCGTTTTCGCTGCTACCGTACGCCGAGACTGAGGAGAGACGATGACGCGCGTGTGTGCAGTGTTTACTTAGCATAACCTATTACCGAGTTACGACCCGCTGCAGTGATGACGCGTGATGTGTGGTGTGGTATGCGAGTCAATATAGCGTAAACCGAAGAAAGTCTTATGGGTTTCTCGCTTTTGATTTTATTTACTTTTTTCTCATCCTCCCGGGTGTGGAGCGTTCCGCGTGATTCCGGAATACGATATAATATGGATATTGTAATAATAGAATGCAATAATATTATACTATAAGAGAAATAACTCGAGTATAACATTTTTTATTTTTTAACGTATATACATCTATTGGAACTATACATATATTGATGGTTGCAAACGCTCGTTGAGACGTAGTCACGACGATTGGGATATCGTTAAAGGCGCTGGCAGGATAGGCGAGAAAAAGATTGCAATTTTATGTGCCTATAATTATTATGAATTATATAAAAATATAATAAAATACTATACATGTATACTGGATTCGATAAATTCGCTGTTTTTCATAAATAATACGTATCGAGGAATGAATAGTTAGACGCGTAAGTAGGTACTAAAATACTAAATGGAAATAAAATGTTTTATAACGAGATTAAATCTACACAACGCGGCCATTCGTTAAGTGTTCGATGGAAGTATTTTTTCCGTACGATGGGTAAATGGTTGTTCTTTTGCAAAGATGCATTAAAAATGAATATAACATCGAAATCGGACACATTTAATGAATTACCTTGCAGTGGTAGATTTTTTTTTTTTGTAGGTACCTCACTATATATTATTATCTGTCCTCTCTACTTACAAAAATTGAAACCACACTGCCATACCTATATTTTAGGGTTATCTTTGGATATAATATGAAACGGCAATAATTTATGACACGACAGAGAAACTTGACAGATTCATTATAGTAATTTATGCAGACGTGACGAAATAGATGAACGGTGTTAATGAGCTCTTAGAATGAGCCAAAAGATAAAGTTCTTCAACTTTATTTAAACCTGCTATACTTGTTCGACCTATTAAGTGTTGTAGACAATTAATATTTTAATCACTTTGGACGCCAATTTAATATGTAGTAGGACAGTAAGTTGTTAGGTTTAAAATATAATATTCGGAATTCTAATGTCATTCCAATACCTAAGTGTGTCGTTATATTATATAATCCGGAGGTGCGACTACGTGTATAAAATAAAATCGTTGGCTGATTACCAATGTAATTCAATAGAACAATAATATATTAGTAATATTTTCACGATTTTTGAATCACATGTATGATGTTGTTCTGAATTGGGCATTGACGAAATTTTGAATTGAAATAAATTGAATATTTATTAGGTACGAACACTGTATCCAAATACGAATAAAACATAACTAAAATTTAAATATAAATTATACTGTTGTAAAATCGTCTGGAGTAAAAAAAAATGCACACGTACAATGTGCATAAATAATTTAATACGAATTATACGTTCGTTTTCATAAGCGAGTCGTTTGACGAAATCTTGTTAAAATTAAAACCATTAACAAACAAAATTATCTCAAAACATTAATCATTGTTCGAAGAACGTGTTTTGAATTCATTACTCCCACACAATATTATTATAATTATATAGTCGAATGAACAGTATATATATATATATATATATTATGTATATACACTATATTCTACTCGTGGATAAACAATGACGTGGCGTTTAAACGGCATAGGTATACGACCATTGTGTTTAATTGATTCCGATAGGAATGTCGTTACTCGTTAACTCATTAGTAAACTGTACCTACTATAAACAGTTGTACTAAACACTATATTACAATATTATATTATTTTGATTGACGTTGTATTACAGGCACTTTCCAACGATAACACTGATAACACTTATATTATTATTTTTTTTTATCGTCGCCATATGGTAGTGTGGAATAACTGATTTTTGTGACATAATCAATATATTTCCGACCAGCGTTAATTAGAATTTAGAAGAAACAATACCAAATATTGACATCATAATAATGTTATATATATTGTGTAAACATATAATAGTATAATATTAGTATTAACGCATTTTAATTTGAATATTTTAGTTGTTCGTAGTTCGTACCAATCGTACCTATTTTCACCTGGCCAGTAACAACATGCACGTACATTTTCACGGAAGTTACGCGTCTTATGTTATACATGCGCACGATTAAGTCCTCAACTACGATCTAGTTTACAGCTTAACGAAGTAAAACGAATGTATAGAGTAATAATTTTTTTACTTGCGTTTTATCGCATTAACTGATCATTATCACAATATAAATGTGGTGGGTTTTGATTAAGAAATAAATAAAAAGTATCCCAGGGGCTTATTCACCGGATAGTATTTAACCCGAGACTATATTGTGTGTGAATAAAAACATTGACTAGTACAATAATATTTATCACTATTGTTAATTGGTGAAAAAAAATTTGAGTGCTAATTAAACTGTTATCATTTTTCTATTGTTCGAATCGCATAATTATATTATTTATACAACAACGCTTTACGTATTGCTCTCTTCCCTATCCCGGTTAAATTTAATTAATCAAAGCTCGTCAGCTACTGAGGTACATGCCTAATATAATTTACCATTAAAATTTCGAAATGTACTTCGCATAGTAATATTATTATAGCCATAAAAGTATTTGCTTAATTTTATTGAATTATTTTTAACATTATGTTATTTTAATAGTCTTGATCAAATGCTCGAGTTCGTCATCCATGTGGTATTTATTTATATATATACATATTTTTTTTTATAATTATTATGTCCTGGAATAGCACTATATTACTATTCATTTGAACGTCTCGCGGTATGGTTAAGTCGTATATAGTGTTTGTGTATCCGACTTGTACAAGCGCACAAATAATTTATACGATTTACACGAAATGGAATATTATTATTTCCTCCGTAGAACGTTTTTGAAATAAACTGTGTGACGCTGACGTTAGCGCATCTGGTTCATAGTTCTATCGCAAGTTATCCCTAAAACAAATGGTGGACCTTGGTAAATAATTATTGATGGACGGAAATCACACAATAGTTAATTGTAACAGGCCGTTTATAATATACATAAAATAGCTAGACTGTTATTTTTAAAAACGATGTGCAACCGGTGAACATTGATTAATTAATTATATACAAATTAATGTCTCTTCCTTCGAGGAGACGTTTTAGAAAAAAAAAAATAAGTGGCTATAATAAAATACTACTTGGACATTAATCATGGTTTACGAATCTAGTAAATGCAATTAAATAATGTATATATTAAAACGTAATAATTATAATATTATTTGTACATTATATTACCTCCATTCGTAAAGAAAATCATATAAATGTTTTTAAGCATCATGGAAATCGACAAAGAAATATCAGATTCCATTTTTATTATTTTATTTTCCGTATAAACGTTTATGGCATATACTTTTATTGCTTCCAAGTAGACTACTCTATAACTAATAGGCAATAACTATATGACTACAATCTATATGTAGAAACTTATTTTACAGTAATTTCGTGGACATAATAATATTATGGATATCATCGTCGTAAGAACCTTTAAACTGTTGTTAGTATTGTATAATTTTTTTTTTTTTAAATTATACCACAGGTACGATAAAAATTAAATTAATAACAATTAAGGTAATTGTGCCGTGAATTACTGGTGAGTTTTAAAAACTGTAGTACTTACAGATGCATATTTTATAAGTTTTATTATATTGCTGATTATAATTTTTTATGAATTAATGTTATCTGTTGAGTCTTTTGATATGTTTGTGCTAAGTGTTCACAATTTTAAGCTGGTTTATTGTGAATTAGCATTGTGAATTGAATATGTTACTATTTATTTAACATTCATAAAAAATATATGGTTATTTAAATATTTGTTGCATACATTTTACATTTGTCATATGTTTCATACGTGTCGGAGTTGATTATTTTATGAACATTGCTAATTTTTTCATTAATTTGTAAAATACAATAATTAAGAAAAGACATTAAAATTGTTTTTATACATTAATAAATTGTACACAAAGCACATTAAATAATATTATTACGTTTTAATATACCGGAAAATGTATTATCAATATCTTTATATTGAAAATCAATTTAAATTGATTTGTATACATAATGCTACCATAATATGATAAAAATACATAATATTCTTTTAATTAAAATTTATGAGGAAATATATTAGATACGATTAAAATGAAAAATAACATTTACTATAATACAAACCATATTATTTTATTGCATTAGAATTAATAATAATTTTTTTAGGAAGTCTATTGTTATTTTAGTTATGTATTTTTGTCTATCTAATGGATGGACATATACATTTGAAAAATAATACAATACGAATTTTTGTAATTTTATATTTGTGTAATTGAATATTATTTAAAGGTTTATTTTATCGTATCTTTTTTTGTTACTCGACATTTTATTTTTTGGCTCTTGGTTTTTAAGTGAACTATTTCTGCAGTCAAAAAACTTTAGTGTGACTTTGTCTTCATTACTGGCCCAACAGTACTGCCGCGAGTAAAGTAGTTTTAGTTTCTTTTCTTGTAGGTACCTACGGTTTTTTAGACCTAACAATGACAATAATAAACGGCTTACTGGTGGCAGAACAATAGTTTTCTTTCAGGTCAGACAACTTGAAACTAAAAAAAAGTATATATTAAGTTAACTACATATAAATCTTTGTTTGTGCTTTATTGCTTTTTAAAAACTAACATCCATTTCAGACCCAGAGTATTAATGTGTAATGTTAATAACTTTATGAGAACGACTAGAACAAAAGCTTAAATAAGTAAAATTTATATCTCAAGTTACAGTTTGTGTAATTTTCATTATAATATAACTATTATATACACATTTTAATGAATATCTGCTACAGTGATAAGTAAGTGATTAATTACTCCTTATTAAAAATTATTTTAAAATCTGTCTTACTTTTAATAATAAAAACTAATTAATTATTTAACTTATCCTTAATTATTTTTCAATAACTATTTTCTCCTTAGATATAAAATAACTATGCTGTTTTAAAAATCAAAATTTAATTCGATTTCATTAGTCATAATTTAGTACAATATACTAAATATTTATAATAAACTATACTTTATACCTACTTTTTTCATACAATAATAATTATTATATTTTCACACAATCCTTCATTTTGAAAAAAAAAATGTTGACTAATTCTTAACAGTTTTTGCGAATAGGTACTACCTAAACGCTGTACATATAATAATATATTTACAGCAGATGCTGCTGATGCGAAAACTAAAATGATGCAACATATTGACGATTTTATTTTTTCACTGAATCGGCAAAAATCATATCTTTCTGGTAATGTGGTTTTTTTTTTTTTATATAATATAATGAATTATTTTGGTAGAACATTGTCCGGATTTTGCTTTTAAAGTTATTTTTCGTTTTCTCTAAACATTTAACATGAAAACTTCATTTCTGTCTTTCTCTGTCTCTCTCCTTTCTTTATATAATATAATAATATATTATTGTTAAACATGTTTTTTTAAGCCACACTGTACTTAAATCACAATGCAAACTACACGCGTCTACTCGATATGATGTACACGCCGATAAATCATTATTTCGAAATTGTCATTATAAGTATGTAACGAATAATCTTACAGTTAAACCAACATTACATGTGCTAGTATAAATATTAGTATATATTTAGGAACTATTTTATCCAATGTTTGTACTACGACATTTATGTATACATCTCGACGACTAACAAGACCATTCAACAATGAAATTTTGTTTTTCGTTTTGTGAATGTTAAATAACAATTTAAAACGATGACTTATTCTCATGGCGTATATTAACATATACACAACAATTAAACGAGCATATTATTATTATTATACTCGTTTTATACCATACACATCAGATATGTACACAATACTACATACTAATAAATCAGTAAGATATAACGTATAATAAAATATGTACATACGATGAAACGAAAAAACAAATAATAATTATGTAAAATATAGCCGGTGGCCGGTCGGACCGGCCGTACGAAAAACTCAACTAATTGAACTCGATAACTATCGTATGTCGAGACTAGCGTGGCTAAAAACGGCTAATTAAGTTTGATAAATACACCGTGATGGTATGTCGGTAATCGGTATCTTGCAGTACCTAATGTAATTTATTCTATTAACATAATTATATACGCGCACGGTCGAGATAGATAGGGGGAGGAGTTTGAGACGGACGGAAATTCACCTACAATATAAATATTGTGTGTGTTTTGGCAGTTATTCGACAAATATTTTAAACAAATAATATATGCGTAAGCATATTTTATAATAATAATCATAAAAAAAAAAATGTTTTTATTCAGCACTCCCTATAGTTTTTAATGTTGATATTATGTAATTATAGGTATTATATATACTGGACATAATGTCAGATAAATCAAGTGAAATTGCAAAGCACGAGTGCGGTGATCGATGAAAAAGAAATGGATCACTTCATTTTTATTTGACAAGTTGTATAAATTAAATAAGTATTTCAGGTATTGTATCCACCATACGCTAAAATAAACATCAATAAATAATAATTATTGATTTCGAATGTAGTTTGTTTTAAATATATATAGCACATATAGTATCTAAGATATGATCAAACTTTATACATAGCAATAAACATACGAACAAAAATAATAATAATAATCTTATGAATCTTAATTTTTATTTTATTTAGGTACTTCCAATAGTTATTGTTAATCATACAAAAAATTGCATATTTTTTATCTACGTAGTCAAGTTTGTAGGTTCCGCAACTGGGAACATTGTTTTCTTTGAGCATTCCTGAGGGTATTGTTTTGAAATTTAACACAGATCATAATAAACTATAATATACATTATCCATTAATAATTAAATTATAGCTCCCTCGCGTGCTCTAAAAACTGATAGTAATTATTGTTCTACACGATATTATTATTCAGTTATACGATTATTTATTAATTACAAGTGCCATATAAATGTATTATTCATAATAGGTACATAAGTATTTTAATATCGAGGTAAAGGTTATTGTTACAAAGTCAATATAATTTGATTATAATAAGTTAAATAATGAAATTAGTTTTGATAACTTGTTCTTGCGCAATTATTAATTATTATTATTTTCCTTATTTTTTTTTTTACCGATTTTGAAAAAAAAACGCATTAAATACACATATTATTTTATTCTTATCTTGACATTAGATATATAGGTACGTTGAACTGTTAAACAAAAATAATATAATTTAGTAATTATTATGAATATATGAAAAGTTAAATTGTGTATAATTACTATACAGTTGTATAATAATATAGGCGTGTCAAAGTGTGTGTGTTTACTTAATCTAAATTTATAAACTATACCTTTTATATACCTAAGCTTAAAAGTATTTTACACTACGGTTATGATTTCACTATTCGGCCCGAAAAGCGTTTACACCTATTTAATTTTAAAACACGTGTATATTAATTATTAATTGTCAAAGAAATATTATACACTTCAGAAATGTATAACGTTATTGAATATACACTCTCAGAACGTTTGGAGATTAAAATGCAAATAATGACTTTGGAGTACATTAACGTTAAATCATTAAATATTTATATTCTTGGTGTGAAAACTGAAAAGCAAAATTAGATGACATTTTCTATGTTTCTCGACCCGGTGTTAATTGATTATACATACTACATAGGTAAACTGAGTGGCATTAAAACTAGTTTTAATTGTTGTTCTATGTTTCTAAATAAATACTTTTACGTAAGTGTATAAAATGTATTAATTAATATTTATTAGGTACATACCTAAAACAAAAAAACCAAATTAAAATCGTGTTAAAGTAGTTGGTTCACAATTTTAAAATCAAAAGTCGATACTACTATTAGGTTTAGCGTACGTTTATAGATGATAAATTATTAAAATCTATTGATTATGGCGTATAACTAAAGTTTTCCTTTCATATCTTATTTATATAATACTGAATTATATATTGTAATTATACGCGTACAGAGTACGATGTTAACCAAATCTTAAGACGTCGTGCAAGTGAAATTCGTTAAGCTTATACACGTTAAAATCGAATAAGACGCTTATATCGTATATAGTCATTTCTGTATATTATTTATACTCGCTTGTATTGTATTATTTAATACCATCACTACCATCGCGCGTGTATATATACATATATATGTATATTCAAATATCTATCTAACTATATATACCATTTACGTACCGCTAGCTAATTGATTCTAACGCTGCAGCGCATACTAAATTCGCCGAGTCCTCGTCCACGAGTTAACTCCCCTTCGCACACACACCGACTCTTCCTATCACAGCACAATTCCATCCCTCATATCCCGCCGCCGCCGCCGCTACCAAGTGGCTCCTCCGTTTTGACAGCGATTATAATGAACGGTACCCAGAAGGCACCGCATATATACGTGTATATATAATCATACACCCACCTGCACCCTTTACGATCGGGTGGGTGTTCTACCCCTCGATGCGGTGAACGCATACCGCCGCGTCGTCCGTACATAATATTATCAGCCGCAGTCGTGACTCGTGACGCTGAAATATCATATTCTAATGCGGTTTATGCACGCGCGCAACGAGCCCATATCCTTGCCAACTGCAATATTTCACGCTCGCGATCCTCATATTGCATTCTTGCAAGTTGCCACAAATCCCACCGCCGCCTGACGATATATATAAGAACACGCGGCGTTCATTGTCATACGACTACTATTATAATAATAATATATTCTCGTGACTCGCCGCACTTTGCTGCTCTATTTCGCCGTCGGTTCAATCGTTTCGATCTGCTGTATATTATAGGTACTGTGTAGGCTTTGGACATCCCCTGCTTATACAGAGAACTTCAATGGCAACGTGTGATTTATGTAATATTTTATTAATCCATCACGATAAGGTATCGTACACGATATTATAACAGTTATTGGACGTGAACCCAACCGTCGTATGGGACGATAGGAGTTGGGGACTGGCTATTTCGAAAGTAATAATAATATGCGCTTATAATATGTCGCGGAGAAACACAAACGAAACCTATTATAAAATCGACCGACGACCATTTTTCATTTCTAAATAAACACGTTTTTGATTTTACTTTATTTTTTCGTATCTCAAAAACCAATAGAAAGTAACGGATTTCTTAGAACACGAACGACTCTGCATACAATATTATGTATATTTTATAGGTATTATATTGCGGTACTGTACACGGCGAGTCCGTTTCGTCCGATGGCGGTCCTGGTCAACATCAAAAACTGTACGCCGGGAGGAAAGAAATAAAACAATAGACGGTATGTATAATATAAACAACTATTCATGTGACTGCCATTGGCTATTTTGTTACTACTTATATTGGAATACTACATAGACTTTTTAAAGGTTAATTTTAATAATATTACATGTATACGTATATTTTGTACGCGCAGGAGTCAGTTATAGCCACGGCGGCATCCGGTTGAGATTTTTTTTCAATATGCGATTTAAAAAAAGTACCTATTATGAGCATGAAAATTAAGTTTTTAAAACTCGTAAAATTTACTGTTGTCGCACCCGAAATTCAGTTTGGTATCGGACCGGATTCTCTCGAATTCATTAAATACGATTTTACATAAAAATTGTATCTCTTTATTGTATCTTATTTAAATACGTATGTATTTATTTTAATAGGCACTTAAGTTCAATAATGCAATATATAGGTATACACTTTAAATCGTATTTGTAATTAATACATGTCACGTATCTGTTTTTGCATAAATTTAATATAGTATACGTATAATAGTATACCCATGCGATGAAATCTCTGTTTTAAGAGGCAATCGGATTTAAGAATTTTAAATAATTAGCTTTTGATGTTCTGCAAGACCGAACACCTAACAATACAATGACGTATATTTTTACCATAAAATTTTTACACATCTATACATATTTTATCATAATTATTATGTGTATTTATTATTACACTTATTATTACATTTATCATAAAATTTTCATCTCCAAATTAAAATAAACAAAAATTAAAAATGATAACTCTGTCATTTACTCACAGGTTGATTATAATCCAAACGTCTCAAAATGTCTCCGTAAAGAAAACCTGAAAAATAAAACAAAAAATACGGTGAGTGTATTTTATAACAATATTATTATAGTTTTTGTTTTTAAATTTTAAACTCAATTACATAAATTTCGCTGAAGACTCGATTTTTTGAAATTCTGTAAAGTATTATTTATGTTGACTATTGTTGATAATGCTGACGCGTATTAAATATTTATATATATACATTATATAGGTCTCTCTTGAGTCTTGAGTATGGATTGAATGGCGTAAGTCATAATACACCGAGTATAGAAAAGTATGTTTTTTTTTGTATGTTATTTTTTTTTTAACCATTCGCTCCAACTAGTGTATTTCGATTATTGTTTATGTCTAGATATTATATTTGTAGGTACCTATTTTGTATGCGTAATAAAAGTTATATTGGTTTAAAATTAGTTATGAAATTTATATTTCTACAATGGAGAATAAGTTAAATTTTAATATAATTGTAAAAACATACACCTATTATTGTACACGTGCATTTTTATTCTATATATTTATAATTTGATTTTAAGTATTGAATACTAAAAACAATAATTTTGTGATAGATTTAAAAATATAATCAAATAATATTTGAAACATTATAATAATAACGTAAGTATAATAAATTCAAATGTTCTTTAAATATTTTTAAAACTGTTAAAATATGTACATAAATGTACACATTTATCCATGAAATTTTATTTATAACTTTTTTTAAAGAAAAAAGTTACTTAAGATCTCAGTTCAATGAGAGCTCAGCAGCTATATTATGTATTTTTAAAAATGCGTGATGTCAATTGGAATATTTTGTATGAAATAAAATGGGACTTTTAAATGGTATAATAATATACATCGTGAAATCCATTTATGTAGGCATACCCACGTTTAAAAACATAATATAATACATCATTCATACCTGAAGTCTTTATAGTGTATACATTATACACATTACCTACATAATATAATGCGAAAAAATGCCTGCATTCAATAAAGAAATGTCAGTGTGTTTTTGGTTTTCAAAATATATATTTTTTTACCTGGATAATATATTATACACCTATGTAGTGATCATGCAATATAATAACGAAATATATGTAAGTATCTAAATATATATTTATCAAGTATACAACATGAGATTATGGCTTTAAATTGTTCCAACAACCCTTATTTTATTTCATAAAATTCTTAACTGCATAATGTTACCATACGTCATATGAAAATATAATAACTATAAAACATAATCATTCTCATTTTTTGTTGATTTTTTTTTAAAATTATGAAAACTTACCATTATACACTGAACTATAAGTATTAGGTATACTACCTCAGTAGTTCACGTAAGCGTTTTTGTATAACAAATATATATACATAACTACAATGTATTGTAGTACAAGCTTTCATTATAAATAAGTCATTGTTGATGATATGTAAGTATAAAGTTAATAATAAAATAATGCGGTGAAAATATAAGTATATAAAAAGAATAACGCGTACCTTTTAAATAAAACATTTTAAATATATAAATATTATTTTATACTTATACGTAACCTACCTATTTTGTTATTCACATTTTTTAAGTAATAAATATTTATGCAATCAAAATTCAATTCCAAAGTAACAAACGTATTTTTTTTCCATCAAGCATCATTTACATAATATTTTAATATTTTCTTCTGTTCTTATTTTTCTAATTTTGAAAAACATCAAGCAATTTTTACTATAAAATATAATTATACTTCCAACAATTTTTTTATACGGGTTATAAAATTAATTTTCATATCTATAAAAAAAAAAAAAATAGAATTATAAACATACTCTTGTTTTAAATTGAATAACTTTATATTCTTTTGTTTATGTTGTTTATGTATGTATGGTAATTTGAAACTAAGCATTACATTTTTTTTTGTTTTTAATATTTATTCTTATCAATGTCTTTTTATTAGATGAAACAAAAGTAATCAATGGTAAAATAAATTATATTATAAACTTTTAATGTTCCATTAACTTTTAATCACTATTGTTATTTCAAACTTTTCTATAAAAAAATAATATCATTTGCATGTTTTCGTGTAAGTACCTATATGACTCTTCTCTGCTAAAATTAAAAATGATAAAAATTTTCGTGGCTATATGAGAAGAATTTGAATCAGTTAGTGTGACTATTGGAAATATCGTGGTGCGCAAGTACATACCTATATAAATACAAGTGTACAAGATATTCCATTTTTTTTTTTAAGTACATTCTTTGTTATGTAAAACCATATAATATTTTACAGTGATAAGTTTTATCGATGGATTTTATTAACAGATTCTTTTCAGAAATTCTATAGTTTATGGTAATTTATTTATTGTAAACTAATTTATATAGTATATACTTAATACTTAATTGCCATCTGCGAGTTATTACTTATATAAAATTGTTAAATTTGGTGACAGGTAGTTTTTATAATAAATTATTATACTATGAATATAGTGAAGTTAACACAAGTGTTTAAAATAATGTAATATATTTATATATTTTTTTCTAATATTAAACAAAGACGATAATTATAATAAACCAATAAGTGAATTTGATAACTTATAGTGTACTTAAGACGAAAAATTAACACCAAACTTATGGATTGAGATGAGATCGTATCGGGTCGCATAATTTATTCAAATCACCTTGCAGTTTATTAGGCACGTATAACTCTTCGTTAAATTTAAATCTAAAGGATTTGAATATAAATTAAGTTGCTTTTTATGCACCGAGAGAATAAATATATACAGAGTATATTTAGTGATAATCTTGCATTTAAGCCCGGAACGAATGTAAATATATGTATAAAATATATTATATATACCTATCTCTAACGACAGATCGATCGGTGAACTGTCATTGAGGATTATAATATTAACAGATAAAAGAACGTATGGACGACGAACTATAGTTGTGTGCGCCCATATAAACTACACATACATACATATATATATATATGAATATGCGTATAATATGTGGTCGCGTGGAATTTTATCTCCATCTAAAGCGCGTACCTTTTTTGGGGGTTAGTTCTCTAAAGAGGAAAAAGGGATAATAGGATTTTGCGTCATTCCAGATAACGCGTTTGTGAGATATTACATTTTTTTTTTTTGTCACAATTCATAGTTATACTCTTCAGGTCCCTCTAAATGCTTCAGATTTCTTTTCTGCGATTAGAATTAAGCGTATTTGTACGACCGGGTTTATTATCTGACGTGTTTTAATCAATCTTCGGACTGAGATGTCTGAAGTCCCTCGTATAAATCGGATTAACCTGATCAGAGAGGACAAGAAAAAAGGTTTCTTTTTCTTTTTTCTTCTGACGTGATATCATTGTTGTATAGTACAAGATGAAATTGCTTGAAGCTAAAAGATAAAATACCTATATTTTGCCTAAAAGTAACTAATATATTACTCCTGTACGTTTTCTGTTATCTATAGAAGTTTTAATATTATATATATATATATATATATATAT
>VUJU01001014.1:10504-71220 GCA_009835225.1 Aphis craccivora | reverse complement strand
CCTATAAAATATTCTCAAATATGCAAAAAAAACTTTTTTCTACAAACTCAGAATTGAACGAATCGTCCACATTTTTTACTCTCATATGACTGCATAGACCCAGTAACTATATGTAAAAACATATAAATCCGGTCTTTAATTATAAGTTATCATATAAAAAATATCAGAAATTTTAACATTAACAGGTTACAATATCGCGGTTGGAAGTACGATTACATTTAACAATATTAAAATAGTATTTTGGATAAATATAATAGATATAGTAATGTGAGATAAACTTACTTAATCAGAAACTATTGAAATGTAATGGTGGGTGTACTGTGTTCTGTGCTTCACTCAGTTCACTCACTAAACTACAAAAATTTATTGATTTACATATACGATAAATCTTGATAATCGAAGTAAGATTGTTGAAAGTTTTCAAGAAAAATATTTTATTTTTATAAAATACTAGCTGACCCCGTGCACTTCGTTGCCCGTTCAAAATGCCAATTATCTAATATGATTCACTAAGACATTTTCATTGACCATTTTGATTCTCAAAAAACTTGTCAAGCACCACTTTAAAATGCGAATTTTGTAAAATGATTTCTTATTGCACACTAAATTAGTGGTACGATTTAACGAATGTACCGTGTAAATTGCAAGCATCGATCTATCATTGTACAAACTACGTTTATCAGTTAGTGAGTTAGTCAAGTAATAATATTATAGTCATTCTGCTTGGCGTTGCTCGTGAGATTCTTATGATTATGCGAGCAGTAGATCATCATATAGGCAATCCACCACGGGTGGATTGCGGACCCTGCGAGATATTTACGTGAGTTTATATAATATGTTAGATTTTATCTATTTCTATCTTTGTTAAGTTTCAAAGTTATATAACTTTTTTTACTACAGTGTATAAAATACAATTATGTGACATCTCATGGTTTTCATATTGTTATGTTAATTTATTGCTATGATTTTGATGTATACTGTGGACATTGGATTACTTCGCTAATTCTTATTTTTGTTGTTATGGTATTGACAAAATATAACAACAGGTCTACAACTATTATATTCAATTATAACCAAAAGCGACCTTAATATAGTGTATTTCTTGCTGGACAGTGACGTCATTACATTACATATCATTACATTTACATAAGTATCTTATCTATAGGAGTGATTCATCAGTGAAAATTTTTATAAAAACGGAATAATAAATAATAATAATAATAACAAATTTTTACTGTGGTTACTGAAAATAAAATAATAATAATAATAGTCTACGTAAAAGATCATTATTTATAATAATTAATAACTCCTTTGTTTATTAAGTTAGAGAATCGATCAAATGCCATAAACCTTCTCCGCAATTAGCTCTCCAATTAAAAAAATAAATCATAACGATCGGTTCATTAGTTTCCGAGAACATAGGCCTCAAATGTTTACATTGATTTTCATTTTCACATTTATATATATAGATAGATGTATGAAACAATATTATACGCTGAGGAACAGAAAAAGGAGAATGTAAAACTTGTGAATACATAATTTATTAATTTTCCAATTTATGAGTTATGAAATATAAATATAAATAAAGTTATAAAAACGATTATAATATTGTATTAAAAATCGCATTTTTGTTAAGTATTTTAATTGACTGGAATATGAAATAATAATTCATAAAATATAATAATAAAGTTTTATTATTATTTTTGTACAAGGATATAGTAGATTTCATCGAAAACTCTCCACACGGAGTGATTTTCTTCACATTAGGTTCTACGGTTAAAGTCTCATCCTTACCGGAACATATTGAAAAGGCATTTAAAGAAGCGTTGGCCGATGTTCCTCAGAGAGTTTTGTGGAAATATGAAGGCGAAATGAGGGACAAACCGAAAAACGTAATGACAAAAAAATGGTTTCCTCAACGGGAAATACTATGTATGTATGTATGATCTATGATAGATATGCGTAGTACAATCGTTGCCAGATAAATTGAGACAGCGGCGGCGGCGTTTTCAGTGAGTGTAGCCCAAACTAGTCACTGGTAGTGAGATGCAAAAGTCACGCAGTTGGCTACGACGCGTGCAGTCACCAGTTCGAAACCGGCTCAATGCAAACAATTTTCTGTACTCTCTATCCCGTACTTATTTATATTATTTTACAACTTCTGCTTCTTGTTCTTAAATAAAAGTTTATTATCAGAATATTTTATGTTAAATTAATATCGTAAAATAATTTTTGTAACCATTGTTGGTTTATTGATGTATTTTGGTAATAATATTGAAATACGGAGAACCACTGGTTTTCAGTTATCGCGCCGCCTCCGCCGTCTCAATTTATCTGGCAACGACTGTAAGTCATCGTACTTTTTTGGGGAAAAGTAAATAATATATATAATTATATTTTTTTTACAGTGCATCCCAAAGTGAAACTGTTTATTAGTCATGGGGGCATGTCTGGAGTGTACGAAGCAGTGGACGCTGGTGTTCCTGTACTGGGAATCCCTGTGTTTTACGACCAACCGAGAAATATTGAACATTTAGTGCTCGCTGGAATGGCAATATCCATGGACCTGTTATCGACGTCAAAAGAAAAGTTATCAAATGCCATTTCAAAACTTATCTACGACGAAATGTAAGTCTCTGATGATATTTATTAGGAATAATATAATATGATTTTTATAACTACAGTTCAATAGAATTATTTTTTATATATTTATATTTTATGTTGTTTATAGTTATGCAAAAAATGCCAAAATTGCTTCCATTCGATTCAATGACCGACAAATGACGCCTCAACAGTCGGTTGTTTATTGGACGGAGTATGTAATACGTCACAAAGGTGCGCCTCATTTGAAATCACATGCTCTAAATTTGACGTGGTATCAACACTTACTATTGGACGTGATGGTTGTAGCGTTAACTTCTGTTTTCCTAATCACATTTTTAGTCTATAAGGTTTTAAAATGTATTCGTAAATAACTTTTAAAAAACGACAAAGTCAAATCTCATTGATTAGTATGTACTACCTTATCGGTAGGTAATCTGTAAAAAGGAAACGGAAAAAAATGATAGGTAATAAACAACATGGTAAAAAACGTCAAATTCATTTTACATTAAAATTCCAAATATTAGTTAAACTATAAAGATTATAATAATTCTTAGACATTTGTTAATTTAAATAAGTTAAATAATGATAAAAATATCGAATATTATAATATAATAACGTTATTAAAAATCATTTTTAAACATGTATAAGTACCTATATAGAAATTCAAAATCACGCTTGTTGAAATAAACTTTACAATCATATTATGTTTTGCACTATAGGTTTTGATTTAGTTAGTACAATGACACCTGTGGTTTAACCAAATTTTATCGTTGAAAATGTAATCGTCTTTAATATTTTATGCCTTGTATACATAGTTTTGATGAGCGAAGTCGCAACGATGATAATAATAATAATAATAGAGAACATATTATAATATCTCTCCTTGTACCTACGTAAAAAATATATTACTTATTATCTTATTTAGTATAATAAATGTTTAATTTACGATTTTGGATGATGAGATTATGGATAAAAACTATTGGTACAACTCCCATGCAATTTGTGTAAAACGTTAAGCTTCAGTTACATCTTGATCTTGATTTCAATACATTACAGTAGGTACATCATTACATTATACTTAGTTATTTGATTTAACAATAGACTTATAATATACTTATACTTTAACTAATATTTAAAATTTTAAAGTAAAGTGTATTTGACATTTTTTAACCTTGTTATTTATTACCATGTCCTTTTTTTCATAGATTCTATCTTATCATATAAACATTTGATATTTATTATCAGAATTAATTTTACTATTATTATTATTATTATTATTATTATTGTTACTATTTATTTGTTGACATTGTTATCTATTTAAAGGTAGTTGGTTCACTTAAATAAAAAAATGTGTTGTTAAAAAAAAGTTTTTAATGTATAATAATAATGAGTCATATATAATATAATAAACATTATTCTGGTATACTGTTCGGCGCAATGTAAAACTAATTGTTATAGTTATAATTAGTATAGTGAATTTGTATACTTATAATCGAAGAAAGTGACAAATTTAAGGACTTGTATATAAATTTTCGTTATTCAAAATAAAAGTGCGTATTATATTAAGTATTAAGGTAGGTACTATTATAGAAGTGTGTATATAATAACGGAAACCCTGTCACAAAAAAAATATATATTCCGCCTTGACAATGAATTTAGTATATTGTATAATAATTGTTATTAGAATAAATGTAGTATAAATACGTTAGTAATAAGTATTCAAAACGCTCAAAATGAGCGTAAGACACGATAATAATCGATTGACAATAATTCATAGAACTTTTCACGTCTTTCAAGATAATAATGTATAGAACTTCCCTGTCGTCATAGAGTCGTATAATATGTACAAATAATATTATAGAATTTTTAGAATAAAAACACGACCGATCATGCAATAAACTATAAAGAACAAAAAAGAAAAATCTATGAAAACGGATTTAATATTAGATAATAAACATTATTAATATACCTAATTATACTATAATAGTAAACAAGGTGATCATTGGAGATTTTATGCGATTTAATTTAAAAACTAGATCACGCGTACAATTGTTATTAGCATACTCAAAAACGGTTTAGAAATATATGATATACCTAATAAAGATGATATCGGAACACGCAATTTTTTATCGTTATTTAAAAAAAAAACGTATTCAAAGTATGCAAGTATGCGATAACAGGAAAAAAAAATTATAATATAAATACAGTAAATAGTTGTAATAACAATAACCGGTTCCCGTCAAATACGTACGAACACTAACAAAGCTAGTCCGCCGAATGTTGCAGTATCCGTCCAGAGCTCGTCGAGCGCGCACAGCAGTGACTCGTACGATATACGCTCTGCGGTAACCTATTGCCGCAGATACCTATATTATTTAGGTATCGCTGTATAGAAAAATCATAACCGCGCGTAACCAAATCTGACTCCAAATCGCTTACCGAATTACATGAATATACAAAAAAGACTCCGATGGCGGCGATGAAAATGTCGACCACGGTCTCGCTGTCGTTGCTGTTGTGGTTGTCGATCGACTTGCGGACGATTCCGAACACGGAGGCCGCCAGAATACTGGCGGTCGAAACGGTGGCGGGTAAGAGTCACTGGAACTTCATGAGCTCGGTGCTCAGATCGTTGACGGACGCCGGACACACCGTGACCGTTTTCACGCCGTTTCCGGACGGCAACCGAGAAAACTACACAGAGATAGATACGTCCCGCGACTTTCCAATGAAACTCGACCTAGATGTGATGCAGACGATACAAATGTTTGGAAAACCGTTCTCGTTTATCAACAACGTTGGCGCTCTCGCCCGATTCTATTGCGACGCAATCAATGGTAACCGGGAGCTGGCCGAAGTGTTGGCTTCCGGGGCGCGTGACCGGTACGATTTGCTATTAATCGAACCGCTGGGAATAGATTGCGTTTCGTACATAGCCGACGCGCTTGGTCTACCTGTGATCTACACAATTCCATCACCGATGATCACATTTATCGAACGGCTGTTTACTGGCCATTTGTCCAATCCGTCTTCCGTGTCCCACATGTTGGCCAACCACGCTGTGCCCGGCACGTTTGTCCAAAGGTTTACCAACGCAGCCCTTCTGACGCACAGCTTGGTCAAGACCCAGTACGACCAGATAGTCAACCGGCTTACGGATGCGAGACCGTATGATCTGGCTCCGACCGTCAGCCCGTCCATTATCTTCCAGAATAGTCATTATGCTACCGAGTCTTCGAAACCGCTCACGCCCAACGTCGTCTACGTGGGCGGCATACACCTGAAACCCGCTAAAACCATACCGAAAGTAAGTGATGATTAAATTACTGAATTATATCTGATTTATCTGGTATATTATGTGTGTATGTGTGTCTATAATTCTGTTAGATTTCGAAAATTGAATTCATGAAAAACTCCTGTACCTAGAGCAATTTTTACTAGAAATTACCGAATCCTAATATTATTATTTAAAAAAAAAATCTGTCCTATAGTTGTAACGTATACATTTTCTTAAAATGTAAAAATTTAACTTAAAATAATCTCGTGAATATTTTCTATTAGAAATACATACATTGTATACCTCATTAAAGTAAATCAACATTTATTACAATATTTTAATACAATTTTTATTTATTTTTCAAAAATCAGATATTGCTATTTTAGGTACATAATTTTTAGTATATAATAAGTACACAACATAATTTCGATGTTTGTGATTAGGGTTTTAGAATATAATCACGCTTGCGTGATTACAAAATGAAAAATAGTGTTTTTGACTTCTCAGTTCAAAACACTCGGCTAAACCAATATCATATTTAGTTTCTAAAATAAATTTTGATCATAAATATTATATTAACACAATGTCTTGTTGTCGAAAAATTAATTGTTCAATGTAAAAAAAGTATAACATATAGAACGTTAACAATCGTAACATCAACAGGTTAAAATGTCAAGGTTTGAAACATGATTACAATTTACAGTATTAACATGTACCACTTTAGATAAATATATATTATCAGGTAAAAAGATATTAAATTACTTAATCAGAAACGAAAGAAATGTAATGGTAGGTATATGTAAAACACAATACATTAATATGTGATAACTGTACGGTTATTAAAACGAGAAGTCGTTGATCGTTGTAAATTACATTATAGGATTTACGATATTGTGTGAAAAAACATATTTAGACATTCAGAAATGATTATATTAACTTGAGTAATCATTACGTTTTTAAATTGCATTATTAATACTATAGCAGTTTAATTTTATAACTAATATAAAAATAAATAATAAAAATAAAAAATATTATTTTATAAATAATTATATAGGTGATATTAATTTGATAATCTAATACTTAAAAAAAGTAAACTAAAGTATAAACTATTTACAATAAATGGTCTATAAAATAAAACAATTAATTAAGTTCAAAGATAAGAATAATTCAAAGTTCAAAAATTTATTAGAAATTTAGATTATGTAAATTTAAATTTAATATTGTTTTATTGTTATTGTTGTATTTTATTTGTTTAAAAGTATTTGAATTCACTGGAATACCTATAATATAATGCATAAAAAATGATTAATAAAGTTACATTGTTATTTTTGTACAAGGATATATTAGACTTCATCGAAGACTCGCCACACGGAGTGGTATTCTTCACATTCGGTTCCACGATAAAAGTTTCAACGTTACCGGAACATATTGAAAAGGCATTGAAAGAATCATTAGCCGATGTTCCTCAGAGAGTTTTGTGGAAATACGAAGGCGAAATGAAGGACAAACCGAAAAACGTAATGACGAAAAAATGGTTTCCTCAACGGGAAATACTATGTATGTACGATTTATGATATATAACCTAACACACTCTTTTTTGAGAAAAAGTAAATAATAGATACAATTATATTTTTTACAGTGCATCCCAAAGTGAAACTGTTTATTAGTCATGGAGGCATGTCTGGAGTGTACGAAGCAGTGGATGCCGGTGTTCCCGTACTGGGAATCCCTGTATTTTACGATCAACCGAGAAATGTTGAACATTTGGTGCTCGCTGGAATGGCAATATCCATGGACCTGTTGTCGATGTCAAAAGAAAAATTGTCAAATGCCATTTCAAAACTCATCAATGACGAAATGTAAGTCTCTGATGATATTTGTTAGGAATAATACGTTGTATGATTTTTATCATTAGTTTTCAATTGTATTATTTGTTATATATTTATATTTTTTTTATGTTGTTTATAGTTATGCGAAAAATGCCAAAATTGCTTCCTTCCGATTCAAAGACCGACCGATGACTCCTCAACAGTCGGTCGTTTATTGGACGGAGTATGTGATCCGTCACAAAGGTGCTCCACATTTGAAATCACACGCTCTAAATTTGACGTGGTATCAATACTTACTATTGGACGTGATACTTGTAGCGTTGACTTTTGTTTTCCTAGTCACATTTTTAATCTATAAGGTTTTAAAATGTATTCGTATGTATGTTTTTAAAAACGAAAAAATCAAATCTCATTGATAGTAGGTACATACAATCTATCATATACCATTCACCTAACACTATCATAAAACATTTGATATTTATTATTACAATTTATTGTTCTTTTGTTGTTACTATTATTATTATTTTTATGTAAGATTTATATTTTTTGAAAGTGCTATCTGTTTAATGGTAATTCGTTCACTATAATAAATAAAAGTTTAAGCAAAAAAAAATAATTTTTAGTACTACCTATATCGTAATAAGTATATATATTTATTGTATAAAAACTATTTATGAAAAACTTTATTAGTACCTATTTTCTTTCACTTTTAAATTACAATTTGTTAATCCTTTCATACATATAATTACATAAATAAATATTTATATGTTATACATTATACACATTAAATATTATATGTAGGTATACATCTATACAAAAACTGTTTTAGATGTAAGATAGAAATAAAGGTATACCTATGTGACGCGGCCCCAGCGCTGTAAGTTGTAAATCAAAAATTTAAACTTATCGTATAATTATTATACATATTATATGTATGGTATACAAACACTTACAAATATATTGTATTCACAGATAAATCACCCAAAAAACATGACAAAAGTACTTCACATTCTCACCTGATATAGATGGAAATGTTCATACTTTCTTTGAAAAAAAAAAAAATGTCAATGCGCACGTTATTAAATTGTTCTAGGCCATATAGATTCCATTTAGGTTGGTCTCCGCTCGTATTAAGTGGCGACGACACGCGCTAAAACCTTGGAGTCCTTGTTATCGTACACTCTAAATTAATGACTTTATAAAAATTTCATTTTGGTTAACATAAATAACTTAAGCTTATAATATATGATACCATACGTCTATCGTTTTACAGACTTAATCGAATCATATATAATATTTATATACGTTTTATGCCATAGTACAATTTAGTTATTATAGGTCGAACGTTAAACTGTTGCAAGAGAAGTGTAACACAATTTTTATGGTCCGGAATATTTTTATTATATTATCTAAACAGACATAATAAAATATCCACTGAGGTCAGTGCGTGATAACCGTTCGCCTCTCCACGCCCAACGACCGCACAGAGCATAGACACTCATATACGGCATACATTTGCCGAACTCCACGATAGCAGAGAGATTTTCCTCTCTCGTGGTATAGTGGTTTTAAATAACAATAAAATAGTATTTCGCCTACCCGTATAATTTCGCTTCTGGGGATCTACTCATATTTGTGTATACTACAATGTTTATTATTCATATTATATTCTAATATTTTGCCCCTAAGTTACATAAGTATTATATTATTATGTCAATGACCGTCTGCTATGTATACGACAGAGCTCACATTACATAATTTATAGAATAGTTTCTCAACTCACGCAAAAGCTAGTAGTCATGAACTGACTCTTCTTGAGAATGTCTTGTCGAGGTAAGTTCGAACTGTAAATTCCTCCGATATACGTTTAGCGAAAAGTTTGTATTTGCTTAAGTCCTTTATACAATGTATTATTTCGCAGTGTAATTTATCGTAAATGCTTTTACACTTATAGTTTTGTACGATTAGTTAGTAATAAAGCTGACTAGGCATTCACATTAAATATTACAAAATTATTCGTATTAATTTAATGATAATAGATATCAAATGAATCTTTACCATTTAATAAAGGAACCAATTTATAATGGCTGTTGAAACCTTCCTCTTCAACAAGTATCTAAACTGAGTATTTGGTTATATTTTTAAATTGCTTTTGTGTATTGTATGTACCTATATGACCCGAAGCTACTGAAGTTGTAATGTCACTATTCCCCTGCATGAGAAGATAATGATTTTTAACTTCTACATCTCTCATGGTATTTTAAATTCTGAACGGAGCGATGAATGTATTTTACTTTGAAGTGTTTATGACTTAGTATTAGGATCAAAATATTTTAAATACTTAATTGTCAATTTATTTTTTTAGAAATATTATTATTTTAACCTACTTTAGATGTACTTTGGTACCAATAACTGCAGTTATCTATTATTTCCAATATTTGATCGAGTAAACACACATTAATAATTAAAATAAAATAATTAACGATAACAATGATAATAAAATATTAAGTTTAGAATTATGTCAATAGGTCAAAATAAAAAAAAATAAAATAAACTAAGTAATTTTTATACGTTCTAGTTGGTAATAATAATATTATTGTAATACCTATAATGTATAAAATATTTAAACACACACAGTATTAAGTATTGATATTACCATTGATTGGTTTCTTTGATTGATTTTCTGAATCCCTCGTTGAATTTTTCTCACATTTTTAAGTGTCGTTCCCACGTAGTCTACAAGTTTTTTTGTTTGAAGTTCTATGCTACGAAACCATAATGGTGTGTTTTGTAGACTTATAAACGACTAATTAAAATTGTTAGCTAATTAATCTATGTAGACAAGACATAGTAAAATATACCTACAATTTAAAAAAATATACGTACTGTTATTAAACATTAAGCCCATATTATGTATTTATAATGAACAATAGATGTGATTCAATATTTTTTTTCTGCGTCTCAATTTTACGAAGGATATATAAAATAAGTAGATAGGATAAAAATGCATCAATATGGATTTTAATTTTAATTGATGTTGAATGTATACTTATAATTAAAAATTCGAATATATTACTCGTTAGATAGAATTTATTTCAGAACGAAAGGAAATGAAATGAATACCGCTTGTCGAAAAATAACGACTTTAGTTTCTTTATTGTAATTTAAAATATTATTCATGAGTACTTCAAAAAACTTTGAACGTACGTATTCTATTCTATTATTGTATTTTATAAACACAGTGACATTTAAAAAATTTGTTGACAAAAATTGATTCACCCTACCGTTTATTAATGACTGAAAAATATGAATAACTTTAATAACAATATAAATGTATCATAAAATGTACGTGGTGACATAAGCTGACAGATAGTCTTTGCTCAGAATCGTTTATCGTACTAAATTATTATTCAATTCAATTTTTATACATGTAGTACAATGAATTAGTTTGACGAGGTACAATCAAAACATACTGTATAGAATAGCAGTAACCTACTTTCACTTTTTATTTTAGACTTTTAATGTGTTTGTCCTTATAAGTAATATACTATAATAGAGTAACTATATGAAAATACTAATAATAAATTTCTATTTTCTCCAAATATTTTTTAGTAAAATGCCATTTCAAAACTCACCAACGATGAAGTGTAAATCTCTGACGATATTTTAATTTTTGAAAAAAAAATTATGATTTGAAAATATATGACTATATATCATTAAATATATATTATACTCGTATATGTAATAGTTAAATAGTAAATATTATAGAAGTGCTCACGCACATCATAACATCATAATAGAGATGCCATGACAAAAATAATATTGTTCTGATTTTGGCAATGAACTTGGTACGTATAATTGTCATCAAAATAAAAAATACACATCCGTTTTTATTTTGAACCAATTCAAAACATATATCATCACGAAGTAAGTATAAAATACGTTAATAATGTCTCATCGTTTGTAAAATTATTCATCGTAGGTATATTTTTCATTTTAAAAGTGAAAATATACATAACTTTCTAGTCGTAAGAAGTGAATTATCAGAGTTTAATAATACATATCATTTTTGAATATAGAAACGGTACAAACAGTTGACCAGCAGTATTGATATAATACTATATTATAATCGATAAAAAAAACTGTAGAACTCAAAACGGCATTGAAAACCAGTTTAAGCTAAACAAATAAACTAGCAGAAGGCATAATTATATAGGTACTATGCAATTTGATTTAAAAATTCGTACACGCGTATAATATAATTATAATTTAAAATAGATAATGACTAATAATTAAATGATCTATTTAATGATGTATTATAATGTTCTAATGTGAAACTTTTCTGCATTATTTTAATAGCTTCGTCATTGTAGACAGTAAATAAAATAATAAATACGTAGGTAATATTGTGTACCAGTTCACCATCAAATGTGTAATAGGTAATTGACGAAAGACGTCCGCGGATAGCCGCAATTCGCGTCCGGAGCTGTTCAAGAACACACGGTAGTGACTATAGTGACCTATAGAGGTTTTACATAATAATATAATTTTATAGCTATATCCTTGTAAGGAAATATCATAACCAGGCTGTATACCGTTTACTGCAATACCTTCGGAAATAAAAGAAAAACTCCGATGGTGGCGATGCAAATATCGACAGTGGTATCGGTGACGCTGCTGTTGTGGTTGTCGATTGACTTGCGGACGATTCCGGTCTCGGAGGCCGCCCGAATACTGGCCATCGAAACGATAGCGGGAAAAAGCCATTGGAATTTTATGAGCTCGGTGCTCAGATCGCTGACGGACGCCGGACACACCGTAACCGTTTTCACGCCGTTTCTAGACGGCGGCCGGACAAACTACACTGAAGTGGATACGTCCCGTGACTTTCCGATGAAGCTTGAAATGGACGCGATGCAGACGATCAAAGACTTTGGAGAGCCGTTCACGTTGGTCAAGCTTTTATCCGGGCTGTCTCAAATGTATTGCGACATCATACACGGAAACCGGAAGCTGGTCGAATTGTTAGCTTCCGGGACACGTGACCGGTACGATTTGCTCTTAGTCGAGCCATTAAGTTTCGATTGCGTTTCTTACATAGCCGGCACGCTCGGTCTGCCCGTGATCTACTTGATTCCGTCACCGATGATCACATTTACCGAACGGCTGTTTACGGGTCATTTATCCAACCCGTCTTCCGTGTCCAATATATTGGCCAATCATGCCGTGCCCGCCACGTTTGTCCAGAGGTTTACTAACACGGCTTTGCTGACGTACAGCCTGGTCAGGATCAAATATGATGAACTAGTTACATGGTTTACTGATACGAAATCTTATAGTCTGGCTCCAACTGTCAATCCGTCCATTATCTTCCAGAACAGTCATTACGTCACTGAATCTCCAAGACCGCTCACACCAAATGTCATCTACGTGGGCGGCATACACCTGAAACCCGCCAAACCCATTCCGAAAGTAAATGATCATTAGATTACTGTATTATATCTGATTTAAATAATGAGAGTGTGTATAATGATGTTAGATTTCGGAAATTTAGTTTTTGAAACATGTCTTCTATAAAATGATTACCAGAGACGTCCAGAACTAAATATTGTTTTAAAACAAAATCTATTTAATTAACAAATTGTTTATATTTTTGAAACAGAATTTATATAAATTTTCTGAATTTGAAAATATATGTTGTATATTTAAATGGCATACTTCACGGTATGGTATATTTCTGTATATACTGCCATATTTTATTTAATTATTTTAAATTGATTTGTTTTTTTAAAAAATCATATATTGTCTACGCATCACTATTGTATACCTAAAACGTACATGTGATTATTATGATACAATTTTATATTTAATATACGATGAGTATTGAATACACATCATCATCATATTATTATCGACAATCGCGATATATAGATAATAACCATGCTGATAATGGTGAGTATAATTCTGTTATACCAACAACTAGAGTTCAAAATACGACAATCGTTTTCTATAGTATTTAAACTTTAATGGTTCTAACAATTAATAAACATTTATTCGCTATATTAGTATCTAATATTTATTCCACAATAATTAGTTTCTAAAAATAAACTATTAGGTATGTGATAATATTTATTTACTATAATTTATTATTTATTATAGAATAGATATTATTAAAAAAATACGACTGTAAAAAAAAAAAATATTGAAAGATTCAAATTTCGATGTTATATGTCAAAATCATAATATAATTAAAATAGATAACTTAATAGATAATTATTACATAAATTTATATTATTAGGCAAAATGAAAATAAAAATTTCTAATCAAAAACAATAAAAAAGTATGTTTAGAAAAAAAAGTCATTGAAAGTTACAGATAATGTAAGATATTAAATTTAAACAATCCATATTTAGCTGATATATCAATCCAATGGATTATTACATTCATACTATAAATTATGAATATTATAAAAATGTCTTTAATTTTATAATTAGAAATTCTATGCAGATACAATATTATGATTAATTAAGTTATATAATTATTTTTAAGGACATATTAGATTTCATCGAAGACTCTCCTCACGGAGTGATTTTCTTCACATTCGGTTCCACGGTTAAGGTCTCATCCTTACCAGAACATATTGAAAAGGCATTTAAAGAAGCGTTGGCCGATGTTCCTCAGAGAGTTTTGTGGAAATACGAAGGCGAAATGAAGGACAAACCGAAAAACGTAATGACAAAAAAATGGTTTCCTCAACGGGAAATACTATGTATGTACAATTTATGATAGATACGTAGTAAGTCATCGTAATTTCTTGGGGAAAAGTAAATAATTTATACAATTATATTTTTTTACAGTGCATCCCAAAGTGAAACTGTTTATTAGTCATGGGGGTATGTCTGGAGTGTACGAAGCAGTGGACGGCGGTGTTCCAGTACTGGGATTCCCAATGTTTTACGACCAGCCGAGAAATATTGAACATTTGGTGCTCGCTGGAATGGCGATATCTATGGACCTGCTGTCGATGTCAAAAGAAAAGTTATCAAATGCCATTTCAAAACTCATCAATGACGAAATGTAAGTCTCTGATGATATTTGTTAGAAATAATGCATAATTTGTTTTATTACTATTTTACAATAGTATTATATTTTGTTATATATTTATATCATATGTGTTTTATATTGTTTATAGTTATGCAAAAAATGCCAAAATTGCTTCCATACGATTCAAAGATCGACCTATGACGCCTCAACAGTCGGTCGTTTATTGGACGGAGTATGTAATCCGACACAAAAGTGCGCCACATATAAAATCATACGCTCTAAATTTGATGTGGTATCAATATTTATTATTAGACGTGATGGTTGTAGCTTTGACTTTTATTTTCCTAGTCACATTTTTAGTCTATAAGGTTTTAAAATGTATTCGTAAAAACGTTTTTAAAAACGATAAAGTTAAAACTGAGTGATAATAGTCAACAAATATTATGATATCTGAACTTTGTATTTAAATAAAAATTGTGTAGGGTTTATAAGAACTACACAATTACACAGTGGTACAAACGTTTTATAATATTATTATCACTATTACTTTTACTATTATTACTGTATAACTTGTTATTACTATAATTACTATTTTAATCTTAGAGTTATGGTTGTTGTGCATTCACTAAAATAAATAAATGTGCACTTGAACAGAAAAAAATATTTTTATTATTATAATGTTATAACGTACAGTATAAATCGTTTATAATAATGTTGAATAGAGCAGGAAAAATTAACCGTTATAGCCAAATTACCAAAAGTCATAATATAGATTTATCTAATTTTGTAAAAAAAATTGGTTCCAGTGAAACACTTTTTATAAATGATTAATTAAATATAAATATGTTATAAGTATATTTTATATTTAAATTATAAAGTAACTCCAGATATTAGGCTTTTCATATCACAGACAATCTATGTAAATTACATTATTATAAAACATACGTCCTTGGGATGGGACCTTAAATTTTAGATCACTACAACCGATGTCATAAATTGTTTTTACTGTTGTAATAGGTAGTATAACCTAATACGTACCAAAAGTCTTTAAAATTTTTTTTCATTAAATCGAGTACGTGACTTCTTAATGTCCATTAACTGTAACAATCTCAACAAATTACTTCCCGTGTTGATAATTTATGTATTTATATTATATATAATGCGGAATAATGGTACTACCATAATATATTATGTAGTGTATGCAGTTACACAGTAACGACCTCTCTAATCTCCGAACTTCGCCACGACGTTAAATAATTATTCATCGTGTGTCGTATGTCGTGTTTACAAATGCATATTATAGTTATAGGCGGTACGTTGTAAATAATACATTCTTTTATACTCGCATAGTGTATATAATAATGTAATATTAAAGGCGTTCGTCGACATCGGCGGGACTCGATTAGGAATTCTTTGTGCAACATCTGTATACACAATACGTATTTTTATATTTTATACTACTCGTATAATATAAAATATTATACAGTCACGACACGGTTTTTCTGACTTGTCATCAGATTTAATAACGCCTAAGTATACCGTATAATAACAATACATGATATATCGCGTCAAAATCGCTGTATATCAAAACCGTCACCGCTGTTGTCGAAACAGAGCCCTAGAACTAGACGAGCTTTAGAGGTAAGCCTAACTGTTGGCCGAACCAATAACGAACAAATCTTTTGGCCGTCCCGAGATTACTATTTCAATTTGTGGTCAAAAAAAAAAAAAAAAAAAAATCTCATCGAAGAAAATAAGCTACAAAACCTTTTTCAATGTCTATATTTATGATTATTTTATTCGCATTGGTGATATAATATTGCAGTATTCGTAAACCGTCCCCGGCACGATGCGTGCGGGATAGCAAATAGGTATATAATATGCACTCTCAATAAATTTCAATTTATAGAATGAACGTTATTCTCCGGTTGTAACGGTGATAGAGCGGAAACGATATAATTTATATCATTCAATAACTAAGTTTAGACTTCACGTCAGTTTGAGTTATAAAATAAATTTTAAATTGCGTTTGATACCTAAGTTTTATAATGACTTTCTGTTTATAATAACCGTAAAACATTTCATCTGGCTGGTATTTAAATTCAAATACGTTTTTTTTAAAGTTATTACGGTGATTAAAAATCCTATTCAATGTTTATTTAGTAAGTACCTATACAACTACTGCAGACGGGAAGGAGGGGGCTACGAGTGAATAAAATTTTTTAAATACGATTCTAGACTCTTGATACAAAGCTTTATACACCCAACAACTTTAATTTTTAATTAAAATATTCAATTTTAAATTCTTTTTTTTTTATAATTTTCTTTATGCCAAAAACAAAAAAAAAACCAAGGCTCCCGCCAGAAAATAATCCGCCCACCTCGTGAATACGCCACTGGTTACTGCATTGAAGTAAATATACATACATGTACTTCATATATAAATAATTATGTAACTATAAATATGAAATGAGTGTATTTCAATATTTTAAATAAAAAGGCATAATGTGTTTTCTTATAGTGTAATGTTCATTTTTTAAATTAATATAACATGCATTTTAATTCCAAATACATAATATTTATATACATCATAATATTATATTGATCTCATACAACAGATTTTATCACTATAAATACTAAAATATTAGTGTTTTAATTTAAAACTAAAGTGTCTCTCATTAAAAACTGAGTTTGAGTTAGTAAATTATTTTATAAAACATTATTGATAGTCGATAAACATTTTTTTTATTATTATTATTAAAAAATACCTTAGTTAATATTTTATCGTTAAATTATATTGTTTTAAAATACATTATTATTTATTGCGAGCGTTGTATGTATTTAGCTTGTTTAATTTCATTTTGTACGAAAAACATTACTTATGTTTTTTTGAAATCAGCTTAAATTTATCTTAAAGTTTAATAACATCGCAGCTACATTTTTTTCCTCTAATGTGAAAAATTCAATTTACTCAATCATTTTACGAAATTAAGACAAAAAATAAAGAGAATTGGAAATTAATAATAGTTAATACATCTCTTGTCTTAAATTGTTATAAAATGAATTATTATTATTATTATTACCCAGTTCCCAGTTTAGTTTTCGTTCATTGCATAATACATTAGTAGATACAACACATGTTCAATGGTTTATTTTTCAAAATACTATTAGTTCGTTGTATTCATAATAATATTATATTAGCAGATATAGCTGTAATACTATTATTACTAAAACATTACGGTTACTCTATTATATAGAACGAAGTATAATTTGAAAATACACATGACCTTTTTGTGAAAAAGTAGGATTGAACATGTCAAATGTTTTCCAATAAAAACGGCCCAAACGTAAAAAAAAACCTATAAAATGGTCAAAACCATTTTAAAAGAATCGTGCTTGATTAATATACTACATGTACAAACAGCAACTGTATAATATTACGTTTATCAAAATACGTAAGTACGATGAATCGAGAGTTAGTATTTAAGTAGCTTACCTATTGTAATGCATTGAAATACTCAATTGATAAAAAAAAAATGCTTACAGTTTACTCTAAAATGTACAAGTTGTTATAAAAAAAAAGCTTATAAATAATAGGTATTATGTAAGATATATATATAAATGTAATAACTTTTATTTTAATAAATATCTTTAAAAAAAAATAAAGTATAATATTATCATACGAATGTTAATAATAATAATAATAACAATAATATTTAAGTAAAATTTAAATTTACGCAAGAACAAAAATTATTACATTGATTTTTATTAATACTATAGGTAGTAGATACACAGTATATTATGAACATATGACAATTTTACAATACAATTATTTCATTTGAATGACGTGTAAGATCATTGTGATCCACTCCGTATATTATATTTTTACAATTATTATTATTAAAATACTATTACAGTGTAGTCTGAACCTTTGTGTACCTGTAGAAATCATGAAAATCCACATTAGAATAATGCTAATATAAAATTATTATAGTTTTTCATTTGGCCACTTGGGTGTATATTTTTAAATAGGATATTATAAAATACCATAACATGATAATCGATCACTAATATTGATCATATTTCTGTGTTAAATTATCCATGTATAAAACTCCAATATGACAATATTAATAATTATAGGTACAATTTACATTTTGTTCAATATAATATTATCGTTGTACCTATATTATTATACTAAAATATAATACATATCCAATATTATAAACAAACATGATACATTTTTATTTTTATTTAACGTATCATCGCGCAGTATAATATTATAATGATATGATGAATAAAATCATATATATATATATATATATTATATACATTTTTAATTCATCTATCATATTTAGTGTTTATTGAAAAGTTACAAAAATGATTTTTAGCTATGCTTTACCGTAGATAGATATATTATATATTTATTTTATTTTTTATTTTTATTCTTAAACGCCAAAACATGATACAATGTTGTGCACACAATCGTAAGAAATACGTGCTGCGACAGTTAGATATATTATATCAACTGATTTGGTTGGCAATTTTATTTTAATATTGCATTCGGCGTGAAACTCCGATCGGACATCACATAACTCACGGTCGTGCGATGTGTTTCTGTCATGTTTTCTTTTTGCCAAGCCGTCCTAACATAATTACTGAAATATAAAATATTATAGTTTTTATTACATATATATAAAAAAAAATAATAATAATATAAAACTTCGTTGACGACCGTGAGCTATTCATATCATACTACGTAATTACAATAATATTATTATATGATTGTAAAATATGACTACTATATTATTACCTATTAGGTACATTTGTATAATAATATTAAATTATTCCATCATAATATCTTTGCGGAGGTATAATAATATGTGATTATCATCATAGAAATGCGACTACTGAACATTTAAGGTCGTGTGTATAGATTGGTACCAACATATACTTAGCAGCTCATTAGAGTACGATATAGAACATAACTTAAATCATTAATTAATAAAGTAATCTTCAAACACAATAATTAATATTATTATACAATATGCAGTATACATTTAATATCACATTAGAATAATTTATTCATAACTTGTACAGTATTTAATTTATTCATTTTCTGTGCTTGGCTATATCTGGTCAGATCCAATACACAAACATTTGTAATAAAAAATAAATAAATAAAACAACAAAACGAAAAAAATACATAGGTACTAATAATTAAAAAAAAAAAATTATTTAATTATATAATATATTATATTATCCTTATTAAATAATATAAGTTTACCAAAAAAAAACTTGTTAGTTACATTAAAAATTATTTTTAGGTTCAAAAATAGTGTACTTTAGTAAAAAAAAAAAAAAAATAATCATAAACTACTAACAAAAGATTGCTTTCATGTCATTCAGAAAATCTTCGAATATTGAATAATTTGATGGATGCCGTTATTTCTTGCAAATGCTTTTCAATCAAAGGAGAAGTGGTTATTGACTCATATATTACATTTTCGTTCGGTAATACCCCTACGCCGTATATATTCAATGTGCTGGGTATGGTCCTTACGCCCCAGTTTGTGGGTTTATAAAATGTACCTTTTTTTTTTTTGATAAACCATAGTTGATTTAAGATTGTATAGACTGTAGGGTTAATTTTATCCCAGTGAATGATACAGTGAATACCTGCACTCTCTTGGTTACGGGTGAAATGGTTTATTAATTAAATCTAATTACATGATAATTGAAGTTTGTACAATGGATCGTCAAAAATAAGTTAGGTATAGATTACGAAAAGCTGTGTAGATCACTTACGACATAACTAGGTGCACATAACCTTATATTATAAATGTAATTATAAAACTCAAACGTATATTATGCTTTAAATACAAAATCGATAACAGTAGGTACTAAAACGACTGTTACATCAATAAACCATAAACTATAATTAGTTTCAAATAGATACATTACATTTCGAAAAAGTTTTAATTGAATAAAAGAAGCAAAATGAAAATTACGTTTTGTGATGCTTTAATATATTTATATAATATATCATGTTTATTTTTACTACAATTTTACATCTCACATATTTTGAATGTTACATAGTAGACGTCTTATCGTTATATTACGTGTAATTTGTTAAATAGGTAGCGAAAGTTATGTCTCGCTAGATTAGTCGATGAAATAATATGTAACATTGTTAGAAGTACGATTGCATTCGTTGAATTTATTTCTGCAACTGTCTTAATACGTATTACCACGTATCAAGTCCGTTTTATAAACTAAAATAATTTTAACACAAAAAGGATTTCTCAATTTTGTTTATTCGATTGAACGGACTACATTCGAGAACATAGACTTTTAATATAAAAACACAAACTTAATCTGTTTTAGACTCGACGTCTGACCGCAGTCTCGAAGGTCTATTTTATATTGGTTACCTATATATACCTTACCTATATAAAAGGAAAAAGCAATGTGTTTTTTTTTTCGAGTAAATGATTTTATGGACAATTACATAAATTCGGCTCAATAGATCGGAAATCGAATTGATTGTGTTTAGACGAGGAATCAATACACTGCTACGAAGTTAATATTGTTTTACGATGCGACATCGGAGTAATGACGACGGCGACCAACACTAATAGAATATTATAATAACCACGTTATACTGTGGTCTCCGGTTGGGTCGTAGTTATTTTACCGCCACCGTTTTATCGGAGAATTTTTACTCTCTATAAAATATTCTCGATGAATTTTCAACCCCGGAAAAAAAATTTCAAGGCACAAATTTCCCTAGAGAATATAATATAATATTTTATCCCCGGTAACATTCCTCTAGTAAATACCTCGAGTGAAAATTCAATATAGTATTATTTTCTCTATATATTATAATATATTCTAGTGGTGGGGTTTTAATAATATTCACTAGGAATAATTTAACATGGGTGGGAGGGGATTAAAATATCACTGGAATAAATTTGCGCAGTTACAACGGTATCGAATTCATCGATCGACAGCTGTTTTGAGTGTGTGTGTGAGGTTTTCATTATTTTATAATCAACGTTGGTTTTGATATATGGTTTGTTCACTCAATTGATCTATACCGAAAAATAATTCTGGCAAAGTATAAATCTCCGAATAATTCGAGTGAAATAAAATTACGGTCGCACAGTACATGTTTCGCCGTTTAGTGTATTGTACTTTAACGAACTCGATAGAAATTTGGGTTCAAAAACAGACCAAACTTAATTTTTTATTTATTGTTTTTTTTTTTTTGTATTTTTGTCTTTCGTAAGATCGAGCAAATAACAAATTGAGCAAAAATACGTGTAACGAAAAAAAATCTGTTGTTCGTGCCGTGTCGGCCTAAGTACGGTGTTCGCACCTTTTAGCTTGTCTTCGGAGTCTTTTCTCATTTATATTTATTTCACACCATGATGGATTGAGTTATTTTGAACGCTTGCCATTTGTTGAACACTGAAATAACCGTTTTTGTGTATACGCTTCTAGAAATATTTTTAATGATGCACTTCATTAATATAATCCTATTGAACGTGAAACTGCCAAGTGTTTTAGCGATAACAAAATTAATTCATGGTCGATGTATATCAATTATATACCTATATCAATTATATAATATTTGCGAACATAAAACAATTTAGTAAGGCGGACGTTATTAATTATTTTAACAACTAAAACTTGACAATCATAAAACTTATAAATTATATCGTTTGGAAAACATAAATTTAATTATTTTAAATTAAATTTAAGTGCGAAATTATATATTATCTGTATTCACAGTTGGACGAGCATATTTTGATTTGTAAATTGTATTACAAAAGTATTGTTTGAATCTCAACGTTGTATTCAGTTATATTATGATTTTTTTTTTAAGAATTTCTGGTATTCAAAATATATATATATATATATATGTATTAAATAATATTATATTTCAACACGTTATTTAATTTCAATACGTTTATCAAATCAATTAAAATTTTTTAATACTTTTGAGGTTCTAAAATTAAATTAAAATTAATTTACTGCATAATTCGTTGAAAATATTTTAGTAATTCGAGTTTTAAATATCTATCTATACCGCGCTATGCAAATTACTATAAAAAATTATAATAAACCATATTTTACATAATCAACTAGTCATCAATTATTTTGTGTATCTAATGATTTTTTTTACGATTTTCATACAATTAAAAAATATTTATTTGTTTTCAGTCTTTAAACTTGGTATTATATTATATTAATTCAAATAATTGTATGCTGTTGTATAATTATTAGATAACAATAATTAATATAAAATCCTTCAATTATTGGTAAGAGTTTAATAGGTACCCCTAATAAATAGGGCTCGGATTTTAAAACGTAATATGCTTCTTTTTTATATATGAGATAGAAATCTAATTTTTATACATAAATTCGTTTCACGTCATTCTGATTCCAAATTAACCAATTTATTTTTGTTTTTTTTATGTTAATGTTTTTTTTTTCAATTATTCTAGCTGTGCATTTTTTATACCTATGTTTATTATGTTATTTTAATAAAGAAAAAAATAATAATAAGAAATGTAAAAACCTAGATGCGGATATTGGATTATTATTGTTTTCGTTATCGACTTGTTTGTGTAAATGTATTAAACGTATAGATTATCGATCTACATAGGTAATTGCCTTGAGTGTTCATTACTTATACGGTCAGCATGCTTACAACATTGAACATATCTATATCGACCGTTTCAAAATTTAAAATTTAGTGTTGTAATTTGAAGCCGCTTGTACGTATGCACCGATCATTTCAGTGGATGTAGACTGTAGAGAGTTCGTTTTATACGTCTCAAAATATCCTGTCGGGCAATATAATAGAGTCAGTTTCAATACTAAAAAATACTAAAAATCTTGGGAAATACATGGTAAACGGTGGGTAATTCTTTTTTTAATTTAAATTAATTTTTCAAAATTTTTTATTCATTTTTGTAACTAGCTTATGTTAAGTTTTTTCATGTTGTTTTTATTTTTATTTTTTAAATAAATATGCTTCTTTTTTTATTTTTTAGCCCTACTAATAAGTAGTATTGATGTACCTATATAAATATTTTCAAATGAGGTACTATTTGTGAATTTAAACTATGTAAGGTTACAGAATTTCGATGATATCCTATAACAAAAATAATATATTAGATACAAAATAAAGAATACATTTTTTTTTTATTAAAAACGATAAAACTATAGGCAGGTTATAGTGGTTATTGAAAGCGTCCGACGCGACCTAGTGAATGCGAATCACGAATATTATTATTATTATTTACGGTGGTTTAATTAAAAAACAAATCACTTTGTACACGATACTCGTGTACGTATTACAGTTTAAAATCGATAATATTATTTATTAAATATATTCAGTTAACCCTCAGTAACTCGGAGCTCGATTCATTAAGGTTCGAGTTACCGAAAGTCAGTCTCTATAACGTATTAGTCGGTGTATCGTGGTGTTATGATTTTTCCGTACAAAACAGTAGGCGTATAATGATCCGGAAACCGCATCAATTCTCGGAATCACTGGGTAAACGCATATTTCAGAAAGGACGGCTAACTGCTATACATAACAACAAATTGTTGACAGTCGATAAATAACTATAATAGAAATGTAATATTTACCTATTGATTTACGAAATATTGTTTCATTTTCATAATATAGTGAGTCGGTGAGCTATTATTTTTAATATCGACCAACATTATTATATTATATGCGTAGGTACGTTTATATATTTATATTATGGTATACACAGTGATAAGGACTTTGCAGGACAGTGACATCGTTGCAATACGTACGTAATAACGTAAGAAAAATAGTTAGACCGCGATTTACCTGTTGCATTTGTAGTACGATATTACATAATATCTCGTAATCGCTCTCCGCGTATCTAAAATAATATTATTTTGTTCTTAGATGCAATGCTATATTAGCCATGATTACAATAGAAATAACTATTATTAAAATGTTTACGAATCCACGCTGACGTCCGTTAAAATGTAATATGAATAATAATAATAATAATAAATCAATAGGACGTTGAAAGTAAAAAAAGTTTACGTGTTACGCGTTTCAACCTCTCGTGATTATTATATAGTTATAATATTATATTATCATATAGTCAATCAATATTTATAATTTAGGTATATATGTTATATTTAATGATTTTTTTTTTTTTTACAAAACTGTGCTAATAAAACTATTACTCGTGTACACCATCAAAACTTTAACCATGGTTTTGACTTTTGACCTAAATTTGTTCAACCCTTGATGTTTTTACCTTTGGCTGTATCGTCGAGAAAAATCCATTCAGAAATTCGGCTCCGCCTCGTCTTCGACGCACGCAATGCCGTCACACGGCACGAGCTACGTTATATATTATATTACATGGCGAGAGAAAGAGAAAGGTATGCACATAGTCGTTTTACCGTAAACTACAATAAATATTTATGGTACATAGACTTAGTGGGATACGTTCGATTTGTGATTAATGTTATTGGTTTTCTAGTTAGTTTTCTGATAATAGTTTAAGTATGTATCTTGGCAATGCGTACAGCAATTTCGTATGAAGTATTTATAAACAAAATAGTACCTAATTTTAGTTTTATTTTGAAAAGTATTGACAATTTTTATACAAAGCATATTAGATAATCGAGTCATTGCAAAACAAAATTGTTGAAATAAATTGTATATATTTCACTGCTTTTTTTATCCTTGTAATTCTTCAACAATTTAAATTTTTTTGTCCGATAATATGTGGGATATTTTCGATTTCATACATTAAAGCAAAATATTTTTTTTTGAATGTCAATGTATAAACTATAAATATTAAATTTCAAGTAAGTTTAGTTAATGAATTATATAAGTACTTATTTTAAAGTTATGATGAGTGGATTATACTAAATGCTTACCACTTATCAATTATTAGTTATAACTTATAATTACTCCTTAGAAATTCAATTTGTGTACATTGAATTTTGATTTTTATACATTAAAATTAAATATATATATATTTTGAATATAAATGTGAAAAATATGCCTGCTGTTTTCGGAATTTTTTTTCAGAAACGTTTTTTATTGACTAAATTATTATGTTCTTTAGAAAAGAAAGTTTGTTTTTTTAAACTTAATCTGTTATCTTAAAATTGCTGTTTGGCATTTATATATTATAAATAAATAAATAAAAAGTATTCATAGAAACGTTAATACTTTTTAATAAAAGAAGCGTTTACTTTTAAAATGATAAATTTATGCATAAGTTAATATAAAATATTTAGAAATATCTACGTTTTATCATTATTTTATTATATATTACGAACGAAACAAAATTAAAACAAACAAAATATGTTGTTGCTATATACATTTTAGGAAAAGACAAAAAGTGATTTCGAATTACTAAACAACAATACATTCAAATATTTTATTAAATCCAACACATAATTTACCATCTATATATATAATATACATATATGTCATATATATTTGTATAGGATGTTTAAAATAGTATAATATAATATAATATATATATTTATAATTTTTTTTTTAATCGTAATATTATTTTTTAATATCATCTACATCATAATAATAAGTGTTTTTAAATGGAAATAGTTTCATCAGTAAGATATGCTCAACTGGGATATGTCATGTTACTTAAATTGTTACAATATAATATTAATAATCTATATAATAATAATTAATGAATAATAATAATAATAATAATAATAATTAACGATTCACGCGAAAAACACGCATTACAAGTTAAATACAAACACTCGACATCCATTTACTTGTACCTATTTTGGTCAGTGGAGGAAGGCAGTATAATGACGGGATATCGTATCGTACGGGATTGTTTGGGTAGTGGTCAGGNGGGGGGGGGGGTGAAAATTCGATGTTCGCGGTGACGTTATATCATTACATAATATATCGTATACGTATGTACAAGGCACCCCGTTAAATAATTGATCATCGCGTGTTTGCTCTCGGCGTCGTCGTTAGGAAACGCGCCCGAATGACCTCGAGCGAGTATTTTTTTTTCCAAATAAAAATATACACCTATGGACGTGGTATTACATTCGCGTACGACCAGTCGTCACGCGTCCGGTGCCCATTCATGCGGTATAAAACGGGCGACGAGCGGCATCACCACCAACATTATCAGTAGCGTCGTGTCCAGAGACTTGGGTGGCGATGCCGGGTTGCAACCGTCCGCGTCGTCGCAACTCTGCAAACAGCCGTCGACATACCTAATAATGAAAAAAAAAAAACACATAAATTATAACATTTCTATACACTTGCTAAAAGCCCTAAATACATATTATACAATTGAATTGAATAATAAAACACGACTGTCAGTCGGTACGATTACAACATATATATATATATAATATATATATATACTGACTGAAATGCGTTAACATAGCAATGGTAGATTTAACGGTCGTTTCGTTGGCAAATACAGACGGTCCCGCCTACATTTAATTCCGGAGCTCGCTTTTATCTGCACAGTGAAACAATTTTGTAAAAGGTAGACGATGTGTTACGACTCACTGTAGTTTTGCACAGCCATCATTTCAATCTTAAATCCAAAGCTGTGCAAGTTTATGATATTTTTAACTGAGTTAAGTTTATCGAGAAAAGTTTTTTTTTTACTCAATTAAGTAGTTTATAGTTAGGAATATAGAAACCAATAAAATATACTAGCTGAGGATGAGTTACTTTATTATTTTATAGTTTTATACAAATAAATGATCAATAGATGACTTAAAATAAATACCCTTATGGTATTAAAGGTAAGTAATTTTTTAATAAACGATTCTATTGAACTAATGGAAAAAATATATAAATTTAAAAATTACGTTTTTAATTTTCTATTACACACTATCAATAATCATTTTATTGTACAATTGTTTATAATTAATAAACGTAACATGGATCTGATTGAAAATAATTTATCATTTATTAAATTGGTACCAATAAAATAAACTAAATTAAAAATCTAGTTAATAAAAATTAAATGCAAACTTTTAAAATTAACTTAAATTGTTAACTAGTTAATTCTAAGTAATATAGCAATTCAATTAAATCAGCCATTTAGGACAATAAGATTAATATACAATATAGTAACTAGCCGTTGAGCAATATTATTATTATTATTATATGTATTAGTTTGCAATCTATTGACGATAAATGTTGCTGCCTTGATCACTAAATAAATATTAATCGCAGAACGTTTCGATACGCTCAGCAATCATCCATAGTGAATTTCATTATTTATTAAAACGACAGGATACCGATATATTATCCATACTAATCACATTGATTAATTATTTATATCATATTGTATTATATTCCTTGGCCTATTCATGCGAACATCGGATATCCGTGGTGTTCTATACCCTGTCAATTACACGAATTCGTTGTTTTTTGTGAAATACATTGTGAAAAATGAAAATGTGCATATTTTCAGGTTAATCCTAATTAATCCAAACTGTTAAAAACGTACGCAAATGGAATAACTTATTATATTATGGTATACTACCAAGTGCAGAGGTAAAAACAGGGTTTCACGAAGTAGTTCAAAATGTGTAAAAATTTAGATATACATATAATATAATATAACTAGTCACGCCTCTTTGTCACTTTATTTAAAACTATACGTAAAATAATATTTTTGAGTTTATTAATTTTAAGTAAGACAATAGGTGCACATTTTTATTTTTATTTATACTATACCTACAGCTGACATTTGAATACTGATAGACTGGTATGATGTCGTCGCAGTACAACAAATTTCGATTTGCGGATGACGTAACAATAACAATAACATCAAAACGGGAACGAAATACAAAAATATTACCATACAATACGGTTGTCGTAAAAATATGTCTCGTCTTTGATCGCAATACGATAATAATATAATATGCAACAACAAAACACCGCCTATAGTACTGAAACGACCAAACGAATTTGACTACCTTCCTATATTGTAAGAATCCAAGATATTGAGTCGTCTAACGAGTATCACGGTGGCTGGTGACGCACAAAAGAAAAAATAAGTATAATAAACCGGGGAAAATGCGCACTCGGTGTAAGAAAAAATGTATTAAATAGCACTGGCTTGAGAGTGAAGGAAAATCGATTGAAAACTTATGTCTTCATTTGGACAGAGTGAGACAGCAGGAAAATTGAAAATGAAATATAAATAATTTCATGCATTTTAACAGAAAAATACGCAAAACCAGCTGAATAGACACACCAAACAAACGTAATCACGATCTTCAATATTGTATATAAAATATTTTTTTTTATTTCGAATTTAAAAAAAAAAAAATGGTTTGTATTATTTTGTCATAATAACTATAGTTTTAATCGATGAATATTATTTTCTCGCCTAATTCATGTGTTGGACCATAAAAAAACCGTTTTAAAATAAATTTCTATTTCATTAGTAAAATTATTTTGATATATATTATAGGTAGTTATTGAGAAATAAATGTACATTGCGTGTTTAATATATTTAAAACAATATTTTAGACATTTTTAGTACAATTTGAAAAAAAATCAATCGACGCCAGCACATCTTATTTTGGTGCTCTTATATAAAACGGTCTGTACTCGGTATAGTAATTTTTATTATATGGTTATATTTTATTAAAAAGGCAATTCGCCTAACTTGATTAACATCATATTTTTCTTTAAATCAGAATTTGAATAAAAATACGAAATAATGGGTTTTGTTAATCGCACCGTGTATTAGAAATTAGATGTCCTTACTTATCATCGAAATAGAATCCTCCGCAATGTGACATCCGAATAATTTCTGTGTCTGTGGTCAAAGTTCCACTATCCAATGCACATCCTCTAACCGTAACGTGTTGTCCGGTAGTTTCTAAAAAAAAAATGTTACTTTAATATTATAACGATTATCTAGAACAAGACCACCATTAAAATTCAACATAAGTGAAAATGGCTGTAGAAAACGAATAAAAATGGTATCAAGATAGTTTGTGATTTTATTTAACTTAGCACAATTTATATTAATTGCAAGTCTGTCAAAAATCCTAATGTAGTAGTTTTGTATTGAAATAATATTGTAAAATGTGAAAATAACTGGTTGGAAAATATAAAATTTTTCTGGAAATTATTAATTACTGAAAAATCGTAAAATGCAAAACTGACATGATACAATTTTTGGCGCTCTTATATTCTATACTTAGCCTGTTTCGAACTGTCGAAATAATGTATAGAGAACTCAAAAATGAAGAGTTATAATAAACCATTGTTTATAATAAATAATATTATACAAGGTATGTTATCATACCATCCTCTCGAAAAAAATACCTTTGGAAACACTATGTTTGAAAATGTGTTATCATTATTATTAACCTTTTCAGTCCCAAATCATGAAATGGTCAAAAAAAAAGTTTATTATTTAAATCAAGAAAAAAAAATTTAAAACTAATTTAAGTCTCAAAAATGTAACAATATTAGCTGTCAGCTGAAATATGAAAAAAATAAGTACAGGCCGTCGAATGATTGAAGAAATCTGTGAAAACGAGAAACAAAAACACTCAGGCGTTCATTTGCCAATATTTGATTACTATATATATTATATTTTTGAACATTTGTAGAATCAAAAAAAACACAAAACAATAAGACCACATTCTGTCTCTGCTCCACATGATATGTCTATCACAAATTTAATTCAAACAAAACTACCGTTGATGACTTATGTTTTTGTTACTAATTTCAGTCATATACATTTATTTTAAATGTAAATATACAATAAGACGTACGGTTTTTCGATTTTAAGAGGGACGCATATAGGCACATATATAATATCATATCATATCTTGGACATCATAATATGGAGGAAAAAATAGAGTATTATTGTATTATACTGCATACGTATAAAAATACTCACTGTAGTAACCGGTGAGCTTGATGCACGCAGTAGCCGGAAACAAGCCGTTGCGGCCTTTCCGCCCACCCATGCACGGTGACTCTAAAAGCCCCGAGCTGAAATTGTTGTGGAATGGGTCGTCGCACGCACGGTTCTGCCATTCCAGTGAAACGCACTTGAAACAATCGATACCGGCGTCTAAAAAACGATAGAATCGCGTGCCAATTAACCATAATAGTAATAATAATACCTAGTAACAAGTAATAACAAGAATAGAATTTCGGTTATGGTTACTGCGCCTGTACATTCTATAATATTATACTTCGCGTATTATTATCGCTTTGTCGTCGTTGACTTTGTTGGTATTTGAAACCAATACTACGATGACGTTATATGAGGAACTGATCCTGCTTATAAATTATCATTGTAACGTGCTTGCACTACGGTGATTTCTATATTATTATAATGGAGCATTAATGTCTATTACCAAGAAGAGGAGGAGAATACTTCTGAGAAAATGACGTACCTACATTATAATATCATTTTTCATTAAACATAATAATACTGTATAACGAATACGAATATAATATAACTAGCTATATACAAATCCTCGTGCACTTGGTTGCCCATTAAAATAACGCCTTCTATGTGATTCAAACTTTGTTCAATTTGTTATTCGAGTTCTACGAACTGGTCGTCCGTATACGACACGGCGTTCCTCTTATACCATTATGTGCGTATTTATACCAATAATTTGAAAACAATAATAATTTGGTTATTATTTAACTTATAATATTAGAAAATTTAGGCTTAAAAACTTCTTCACCTGAATTTAACTGTGTTAAGCTCGACTTCACCGAGGAAAAAGTTGTACCAAAAGTTTTTTTTTTATATTAAATTTAAATTTTATTTTCTTGGACGCCACTAATATATTCCTATTTTATTGTTCAATATACCTTTGTTAATTTTGTTCATAAAATTATACTTATAATCTGATCCGTGGCGTGCTATCTAAATTAAAAAAAATCCACATAATAATGGGATATGTGGTTCTCGAGATCATTGAAAGTATCGTTTAAGATTACCAAGTGTAATTTCTTATATATTATATGTGTATACTGTATATACAATATACATCATAACTATATTCAAGCGAGCTGTCATTTCTTGGGTTTCCAAATATACAGTTTACATAATCAATATTAACATAGGTACTTTGTTTGGTCGTGAGATTATAAAATATTAGTTTAACATCGAAATCAAACATTTAATGAACAGGATGCTTGAAAAATATAACGTTATTGTGTATATTATTATAGAGTAGAGTAAACTATGGGAAAACATAAAATTTATTAACTTCTTCATTAAATAAAATAATGCATATATATATATATATAATATTCTAACATTATATGAAATAGATAATATAATAATAATAATAATCTCGTCTCTACCTAAATATTTGTATCATAAAATTTGGTAATAAGACGTAATGACTGGAATCTGGATGCCAACATTTCGATTTCGTAAATTATGCATTTCGCTAAATCGGTTATTACCTACTCATACATATAGAAAATATATGTAAATATATGTATTGCGTAGACACGTATTTATCCTTTAGAGTATACTATGCAATACGCATAAATAAATTGTTTATTTAAAGTTATTTAGCGTTGGTAAGAATTACTTGGAACATAACTCTAGTAACAAACACATTTTTACCGTATAAATAGATAAACTTTGATCTTACAATATCTCTTTTATTTTTTTTAATATCAATAAAAAAATATTGTTGTTGTTTAAAAAAATGTTGTTTTTAAGTCTTTCAAACTTGAATAACTTTTTTTTGCAAACTTAATATTGGAAAAATAAAAACGACATTGCACGTTAAAAGTTTTGACTGCGGTAAAAGTGTGGTTTTTACCTAAAAATGTAGTCTTCTTGGTTTTTTTCTGCGCTAAATCGTTGAATTTTATATTGTTTCATAGTTAAACCATATAAAACCATAACTGTATGAAATATATTTGGACCTAAGTAAATTAGCATTAGTATTAAATAATTTAACAGGTTGAGCGCCATATGGGTTTTTATATTTTCTTCCATTGTTGCCATGAAAATTAAAAAAACCTAAAAATTTAATTAAGATGCCTTATATTGCTTCTTAAAAAAGTGAGTGACATTCTATATAAGAAAAACCAGACAAATGAACACAGCGATTGAATCTAAAATATAATTACTATACAATTTATTATACTATATATAACGATAGTCCAATTGTTTTTATAAAAATCATTATTATTACTGTATTAAATATTTTTATATTTAGTACCAATAGCTAGTTGTTTTTTTGAATTAATTTGTCTTATGCAAAAGCAAATATTTATCAAGTTATATCAACAGAAATAACGCGTTTCCAATAATAAAAATAATAGTACTTCCTAAGTGGATGAAAACTATGTTTTGTAATTTTAATGTGTACATGATTTACCCATGAACGTCGAAGATAGAATATAATTCAATAAATCCTTTTTTTCATTTTTTTTTACAAAATATAGCAAAAAATCCATTTTCACAGGAAACCATTATGTATGGGTACCTTTTCGCACCCTTTTTGTTATGTAAAATATATCATTTCACTAATACGTATTCAATGATGCTATACAGATAAATATGATATTTTTTTTATATAAAATTTGATACAACGATACCGTTATACGAATATTGTGTCATATATTTATGACGCTTGAATATTAAAAGAAAAAAAAGTAAAAGTTCAGCTTATATTTATATAATAGCTGGAATGTTAATGTTCTGTACACAATATATTTTTGTTATATTATGTACGCCTACTCACCTTCAGGTATTCTATTAGAATATTATATAACATGGATAAATATGAAGATAAATCCTGTTTTTTTTTGTATAGTTTGGAAGTAAAACTTTTTTAAATAACTAAACATCAAACGTCCCTCGGCTGCAAGCTATTTATTACAGTTATCGACTTATCGTTGAGCGATATAGAGAAAACTTGCAGACTTTTTGTTAGTTTTTTTCTTTCCATACTAATAATTATTAATAATACTCGACTGCGTGGATGAATTTATTTCTTTTTCCAGTCGTATTATTATTAACTTAGCACTTATGTACTAAGATAAATATCATCGGTAGATTCACCATCGTTACATTACGTACCTATACATAAGTATAGTGGCGAGTTCCAACTTATATAATTGTATTGAAAATTAACATAATATACATTATATAAGATGTATAATGCATACAAAATAATATTAACTTTCATCAAACTTAAAAATAATTCTATGTGGAAAAATCCCATAATAATATTTATATAGATAATAATATTAAATTACATTAATATGACTTTGCGAAAATTAATTCTTCTATTACATTTTCTCATTTTTTAAAATTGGTACTTGACGTGAAATATGTGATCATCATCTTCGAATAATTGTATTTATCTCGGTAAACGCTATTATTTTTATCCACCAATCGTGCACTCATATTTCTTTGCTGATGTATAACAAATAACCATATATATTATTTGCTATAATAGTATGATATATTATATTATTATGATGTATCATTATAGTTTATTATTATTTATATGATGTATTATTCTGTGACGATGTACAATTTTGTTTGTAATTTTATTATACCAACTACGGAAATTGACTTTAATTCACGAATAAGTTTTACGAAGTTAATTTATTATATCTACCAGACACCGACCAATGTTTATAAACATATCAGTTACTATAATATTATATTTTAAGTGGATTAAACTTGATCTCGGTCCTATGTATTCTATACACACCGTTACTATACAGATTAAGTAAAATAAATACATACACATTTACGATACTTTTGAACACTGTGTATATGTCACATACTCACATTATACAAACATTATTATTATTTTTTAATAAAAGATTCACGCGCTTTTTGCGTATAATAATGTAGAATATTATATCATGGAGCTATGTATTACATATCCAAGTAAAAAATCTACTACCATACAGAAAAAGCAAATATTAGAAAAAATATATTATTAATTGCATTTTTTATTTATTTATTTTTTTAATAGCATTGAATACCAATAATAGCAATATGCAATATTTAAGTTTTGAACAATTTAATAGGTTTCGAGTTTAATAAGTTAAATAATATGACTTTTAGGAAAGTTATACTGAGTAATAAGTATGTATGTACAATGAAATTTAATAATACTGTAAAAAAAGCTTTCAAGCTGAGGGGGAAAAACTCCTATCTCTCCTCTAATCCTCAAGTACACCTCTGATATAATATAGTATAATATAATAATATGTTCCCTCTATGATTCATTATTTCAAAAACGAGCGCAAAGCTTATTTAAAAATCATAATAATACTGTTACAGTCTCGCGGAACAGACGATTTATAAAATATGAGAACTAAGTCGTTCTTAATAAGTATGTACAAATATTTAACTCACGATAATCTTGTTTTAATGTATAATAATAATTACTATCCTACTTTGAACATCCACTCGTCATCAAAACATTATATCTAAATTATTTTAGAACTATTTTAATACCTAGACACCTAGTTGAAGTTGAATCGGTGGCAAACATACATATGTGGACATACGAGTATCTGCCAGAAATGTCTTTTTCACAAGAAAATTCACACCACAAACGGAACGTCGACCTATTTCACGCGTTTTGTTTATCCCTCGGAAATTTAATGCTCTTATCCCAAATAAATCGTACGCATTTATTTTCGTCCCGTCACTGATATCCGAACATAGGAACGTTTGTTTTAAGGTTTAACACTTGGTATACATAATTTAATAAGATTTACAACTCGCCTCATGTGGACGGATAACGTAAATAAATTGCAACCAACTGCCGTTTAAAACGTAACAAATAAAATATAAACAAGCATCTACGAATGAAAAACGATAAAAATACAACACTAGTGATTGGTAAAAAGTAAAGAACAATATTTTAAAAACTATTATTATGTCGTAGATATTAATATATTTTCTTTTCCAATTTTTAACTGAACTGACTGATTCGTCATGACGTTTATCTCGAATGAAACGATTTGTACAATATCGTACAGATTACTTGATAACAACAAGGAACCCCGTTGATATATTATTTGCTTTGAACCATTTATCGTTTTCAGTGCAATGTATTTTGTTTTAGTTTTTACGTCGTTTTAACAATAACAAATACTAGATTTAATTTACGTTATACTTAGCAGTGTCGCATTTAAAGCGAGAGATCTACGAATGATAAAATATAATGTACATGGTTCTTTTTAAGTATTATTATTGAACCTTTAGGCTATAGTAATATAATTTATTATTAAATTAAATTGTAAAAACGAATAATGCCATTAATTTAAAAATGTTCAAAAAGTTGATTAATGTTGGTCGTCAGGTGGATCCATTTGTATCAGGAACTATACTTGAAAAAAATTAAATCTTAACCCTTGGTCGAGTTTCAGACACGCCACTGAAGCGTTAAATCTGCTATAGCAATCCGTTTTAAATACCTTCTCAACTTTATAGCTTTTGCAGCAGGTGTGGCGAGTTCAGAACATGCCAAAATTTATATCGACGTAAAAAAATGTTGAATCACCGCTCCGCCGTCGTCATCATAGGAGATCGGCAGACAGGTATAGTGAAATTTGGTTTTCTATTTTTGGACCACGTACGTAATATTATCAGGCGTTAAAAAAATAACAAATAAAAGAAATGTACATTTAAATAACAAAAAAATTAAAATGCACACAGTAATAGTTGTCAGACAAGGGTTAAGGTTTTGGCAACAATTGCGATTACTACATACATACTGGCATGAGAACAACAGTTGTTCAGTTACTGACGGAATCGAATACAGCGTGCACTGCTCGTTCGAAAACGGTTGATATACATTATGATGTTATTATAATGTATGGTTTGACAGATCATGCCGACGGATATAGTAGATTGATATAGTCGACGTGTACATACGCACATAATTATTTATGGTATTTGTTAAAATAATTTGAGTTTTCAACAAATGAATGATTTAGTAGTTCACTTAAAGCTACATTACATAGTAGCAATATAAGTATATACCTAACCTATTACAATGGCAAGCAAATTAAATTATAATAAAAAAAAAAAAAGGGAAAACAGAAAATATTATAATTTAACTTAATATTACGACGACCGGTGTCACAGTTAAATCATACCTACAGGTATCCTTTTTTTTATTCACTTGGGAATATCAGTGACATTAAAATTTGCAACTTTGAACGAATAACAACACAACTAAAAAACACTCAAAGTCTTGTAAATAATAATCCATTTGAGGTAATAATATTATTTTTTAAATTGTATTTAATTTCAGTATAAATGATAATCATTATCAACGTGGCTATCTAACACAGTTCCGACAAGAATAATTCAATCGGAAAAGTAACACTATATATTCTTTCGGTGGTCAAATAGAAATAAAATACATTTTTGCATTGAATAATAATAAACGTATGGAAATATTATGACACAATTATATAAACAGTAAATTGCCCCTTATATTACTTCAATACGGGCTGCAAAATAATTAGAAAATTTCGTTTTTCGCGTTTGAGGGTGCGAATTATTATTAGAGGTATTTAATATAATATGGCTAAACACAGCGTAGACGACGGTTAAGGGGAGTATAACGACCTACGTGCGGTAAAAACGACGGGGGTAGGTTAGATATATACTTGCGCATCTATATGTAATATCGAGTGTATAATTTGCGTTTAATGAAATTCTAAGGCGTCCGCGATATAAAATGTATAATAAATCATTGGCCCGCGACGACACGAAAATATAACAATATAATAATCATATCGTAGTTCGCGACTTTTGGCGTGCGTATGTGCGTGTGACGTGTATAACATATATAATATAGGTATATTATGATGGCTTACTGGCGTCGGCTATGCAAGACAGGGTGCAGATGAGAGCGGTGACGAATGACGTGATGCTGTTGGCCGAGAGCATTTCATAATAATAGTAATAATATTGTTATTGTCGTGAGACCGTTAACTAAATGTATTGTACTATATTTATATATAATATATAACGTCGATATGTAGTGCTCGTGTGGCGCGAGGGAAGACGGAGCTCGTCGGCTCTTGTAACCACTGTGCCCGGCGGCGGCGAAAACGGTACTGAAGTCGGTGGCGGCGACGACGACGGATTTCGCGCGAGTGCAAAGCCACGGCGCGTGCGACTGTGCCGTAACGCCGGCGCGGCGATTTTGGCGTACACGCCGTGCGAAACCGCCGCGTCGCGCCACTTACGCCACTGCCCGTACACCGCCACCGCCGTCACCACTGCCTTTAGCGCGTAACTATATATATAATATATATATACAGTATACACCGAACAGGCCTTTGCGTGAGGTTTGCGTATTATATGCATTATAATGTGTGTGCGAGCGTGAGTGTATGCAATGACTTTGTGTATATATACCACTTGTACATGATGTGTGTGTGTGTACGCACGCTCGCGGGACTCAACAGTTAATAAGTAAAACGCACACGCCATATGAGCCCGCCAACGTTGCCCCTGCCGCCGCTGCCACCGTCTCTGTCAGTGATCAATAAAAACCTGACGTGGCGGCGGCGGCGGTGGTTTACGTTATCTATTTTATATCGTTTGTCCAGTCACAAACAAACACACACACACACACATACACATATATATAATACGCGAGTGTTAAATAATATAATAAGTTTACAGGTTAGGTTAATATAATATAGGTATATTGCGAGTCGGGTGACTTTGACGACCTTTGTGTGCCAACGACCGGAGCGTATACCTAATTGTCCACTACCCATATTATATAGTTACCTATATATAATATTATATGGAACGGTTCTTATATAATATTATACTCTATGTAGGTAGTATTATGCCGGTCACGGCGACAATCGGTTTTTTTACGCACCCCGTCGCGGCCAGACGACCGTCTCTCTTCGGATCGAGACGAAGACGGATTTTACTATATATACTGTGTAGTATAATAATCGATCCGGTGGAAGTGACCGTTATGACATATTTATTATAAACACGCACGCAGCGAAATAAAAATGTTATTTTTATTTTTTCAAAAACGTATCGTTTCGTACAATTGCAGTACCTATAATAGGTATAGAACATTATAAAGTATATTAAAAACGGTTTTCCAGAAAAATCGAAAATAAACGAATCGCGTATAATACGCTAGATATTATCGCAAGTACTTATATATACTTGGAGTTTTTAATTGCTTTCTTTTAATGTGGAAATAAACTCACGAATTTCGACACTTCAGGATTGTTCGACATCAATCTCAACTTAGCGGTGTGGCTTAAAAAATTAAATGAGTTCGTACTTAGATACGTTCTCCCTGTAGTAACCAGGTCTTTGTATTATTTATTCAACTTGAGCTGTTAGAAAATTGTATTATTAGCTATATAAGTTATTGTATTATATTCATACTATTTTAATGTTTTAGGACTTAACCGGTTTAGAAGAGTTGTGTACAGCACATCTCGACAAAAATGTTTCACGTGGATCTACGCGACCATCAAGAGACATTGGAACGTGTTTTCGTCCAATTACGACTACAGAAATTAAAATTACAAATGGGTAAGTGTTCTTTTCTGCAAAAATAAGTATTGTACCTAGGTCATGTAATTAACGAAACCGGTATTACGCCGGACCCAAGTGAAATCGAAAATCGAATGTATTAAAAATTATCCAAAACCTAAAAATGCCAAGAACGTCGTTTCTGGCGCTATTCAATTATTAAAGGTGTGCTGTTGATAAGTTCACAAAGATAGCTAAACCACTCACATATTTGCTTTTAAAGAGGTACATCGTTTAGCAATAAGCGAGACAAAAACATTACATTCGACATATGATCAGTGTAATTATTCAGTATGTAAATAGCTCATAATTTCCTTTTATGTCCCGAAATTAACCCATCACATCCTAGAAATACAAGACCAATATGTGAAGTACAACTACTACAAGATACAATCAACATACCAGAAAGTTGTGAAGTAAGACAAATACAAATGAACACAACTATTTGTCATAAACTCGAATTTCAGAACGTATGGTAATATGTATCCAGTGGAGAAACAATTTTCGTTACATGTGATTTGGACAAAGAATCAAGTAGTCACATAATGGAAGGAATACTACGACTTAATGAAACTCATATAAAAGTTACGCAGCACGAGATGTGTTAGTACTAGGTAGGTAAAACCAGTCAAGAAGCATATTCAGATCTTATACCTACTTAATTCAATAATACAAACCATTAGAAATATGAACAATTTAGCAACAATAGAATCCCAAAACATATTTTAAATAACAAAATGGACAACTTAAATGAATTCTCAAACATAGGTAAATAGTTATTTACAATTTTTTAATAATAATATACGCAACTTTGGAAATATAAAACATTAGATGAGCATAATATACTTATAATATATGAGTATAATATTATATTAATAATAGTAATATCAATTGGAGGTTGTGATTTTTTTTTTTTATTATTATTAATTTCGTGACACAAACAGTGCAATGACACAGATGTCGAAGTTGCTATTTTGAAGTAGACATGATTTGACCACAGTCGTAACGCACAGACCAGTACTGCAGTTATTCTAAATTAATGATTTATTGTGTTAGTTTAAGCTTGTCTCAGTAAATAAACGTATCTATTAACTTTACCAAGTGTTAATTATTTACTACAAACTTTCTATTACCAGAGAAAACCTACGATGAAGTGGACCTCGTCATTAAATCGTGCTAAGTCAATCTCTACCGAGACCGACTCACTTCATCCCGTGTGTGTAATGTTCGAACAAACTGCAATGCGCGGGTGAATTGTCGCACGTAGGTACAACTCGTCTACATAATATTGTAATTTATAAAGAATTTGTCAGAGGTGCCGTTTTACAGGTATTTCGGTCGGTGGACTCCCTACACACAAACGTCTATTCCACGTCAGGATCATCCCTTCCTTTCGGCAAAACCATCTCTGTCCTACAACAGTACCGAAACAACGCATTTACGTACGTATGTATAAAAGATGGCGCGTGGCATGATTGTAGCTCGTAAGACGATTATATCAAACCTACCTACTGCCGAGAAAAGTTTGTTGGCAGTGTGACTGATACGAATAATATGAAAAACCAAAAAATAAAAAAGGTCAGACAAGACAATAATATAATACATAATGTATAAAATATCATATCGTCTCCCTAAACTCGCGTCGACAGGACCCATGTCGTTAGCGTGGCGTGTCGTGATTTTAAATTATTCTAAAGCGAATAAATAATATGTACAGGTCAACGTTGGTCACGCACGTGAAACTCTGCAAACGATTTTGAGTTTAGTAAAAAGCTCGCAGTAAAAAGCTCGCTTTATATAATATATTTATATATATATATATATATACTCTGTAGACATTTGTTCAAAACTGTTCAACTAGATGGTTAGGTTAGGTTAGGTTGTTCTTCGCAAAATTTGCTTAATGTAAAAAAAAAAAAAAAAATCGAAAAACGACCTTCTCTAAATGCCGACTCGAATCTATATATTATTATATAATGTTACACGGAGGACTACGCAAAACTTTACGAACATCACGCCCCTTCTGCTACGCCAGTCACAATACTTTAATAAAATTGTACACTGAAAAAGATAATAATTAAAACTTTTAAAACTCGCGACTCTCTTTGACTCGGAATACAAAATATAAATACGACAGGTGTGACGTCCATCTCCTATTCCATTTTAATTGCTTATACCTAAATATAAATTTCGTTTTATATATTTTCGTATTATTACTATCACAAATCGATTGCATACTAAAATAAATATAAAGCTTTACGTGTCCACAGTTCTTTCGGTGTAGTAAACTACGACAAATCCTATTTGTGGCGAAGCATATAATTATTCTGATGTACTCGTAAAATGTATACATATATAATACAGTTAATCATTATTTTCGATGTCTCTGCGGAAAACCGCATTCCCGCTACGTTCCGAAGCTTCTGCCTATACAACATGAACACAATAGCCCCAACATGCATAATGTAACTGCATTGTTGTACTTTTTTCGTAGTTATATGTTGTCGCTTATACGTTATAATATAATTTAAATTATAATGCATGAGTACACACTACACAGATGTTGTCGCGGATTGATATGTTACCTATGCTAATAACAATACTAAAACAGCTGAAATTGCAATGTGGTACCGGGGAACTTGAAAAATGATGATTTACGTCGACCATAATATTATTACGGCGTATATAATACAGGACGGCCCGATGTACTTTGCCGCGTCCTCCGGTTAGACCGACACAAAATGAAAACTGGGAAATGCTGTAGTACATCCTGTATTTAAAGGACGAAAGGATATAATGTATGTATATAAATCAATGTATGTGATTTTTGCGTGCGCGTAGGACGAAACAATAAATCAAGCGAAAATGTTTTCTGGATTGATGGGTTTTGTATAAACACGCGGGTATTATTGCAGTCGTATTTGCAAAGGCTTTGAGCGACACATGTGTACTTATATTATATAAATATATTTCTACAGATATCTATGTATTATATATATATAACAGACAAGCAAAGCTAAACATCCTGCAAAACGTGGATCTTTTAGGATTTTCAATTGTATTCGTAATGTGTATACAGCTTGGAAATACGGGATTATTTACATTTGCGTTTTTGTAGCATGTTCGATCATAATAATATATAGATTTGCATATTATAGATAGTAAATAAACATCATATTATATTATAATTAATTAAAGTAATGTAGATTATATGGGTGGATGGCTCTCGTTTACTACTACGACGACGAGCGACGTTTGTGCGTGACTGCCACTATGGGTTACGGTATAAAACATACTATAATATGGTATTTGGATACTTATCATACCTATTATTTAAAAATACTTAAAAAAAACAAATAATAATAATGTATTGTAACTAATCTAAGTGCAGACGGATTTCCGAAGACAAAAGTGGTGCATTGAATCTTTTGGTTTTGCATATCCCATTCGATAACTTTATCGTCCATTTTTCTATGAAAACTATATTATAAATGATCCATAAAAATTTAAAATAAGGAAACTTTTTTGACTTTATAAGAATCAAACGATATTTTTAACAAAGCTGATACAATGCACAAAATAATAATTATATAAACAATATTCCATGATATCACTGAAGTGAGTTTGGCTTAAAAAGACAGTCAATCCATTGATGGATTTAAAATTTAAAACCAAAAATAAAATAAACGAATCGTATGTATATTACAAGCTAGGTAAAGGTATTAAAGTTTGTATTTTTTACAACTTTTTGTTAGTTTTTTTTTTTTTTTTGGTACGAAATAAACTCACGAATTTTGACATGTCCGGAGCAAGGCGTGTTTGCAAAAGTTTTGAGTGAGTGAGTGACGCGTGTGAAGGTACACATAATACGTGTATATTATTATATAAAAACCAACGTGCTAAGCTACACTAACAGCTGGAATTCAAATCCTTTTCGGTTTTTTATCAGGATTTATCGCAATATATGTACAAGGTGACGTTCCATATTATATTACGGCATCCCAATACAGATATCACGTTTGGATTTGGAACATATTAACCACATCCAATACAATTGTTTGATTTATAAAATCAATTTTAATTGTTTTCTATATACCTACTTACATAGTTGGCAATTTAAAAATGATTTATTCAAAATTAAACAAAGTTTTACAGCTTTTGACTCTTACAAGACGTGCGCCTATTAATAATTAAATAATTTTTTCAGAAAATAAATTCTTCGTAATATTATAAAAACAAAAATATTAATAAACATTTATAACTTATATTATTTACATTCATGACACATTATTATTTTAACTTTTAAGGTTAACACACACATTATAACGGAGCATTATACATTTTTTTACCAGACCTATTATTATCGTATCACACACTGAACAATGCACCATAATAAACTGTATATTTTTTCCTTGATTTATTTTGATTTTACCATTCATTAAAAAAAAAAAAAAAAAAAAATGAAGTGTATTATTTAGTTATCTGTTTGTATAACACATTTTTTTTATGACAGTAAATATGTTTGTGATCTCGTATTTACGCAAATTCCTTGAATAACCACTGTTAACCATGTACAACATATCAACTATCAACACATATTAAATTAGTTATAAAGCTTAATTTGTAAGTAACTGCAGTAGGTTGTTTTTTTAAACATTTAAGTTCCTTAGAACGTTAGAACTAAGTTGTGACCAAATTTAACTTAATAAAAGGTCTAACTTCACGCTAGATCTTCTCTCCACTTTGTCCAAATTATACTGCAAGTTTCAAAGGCTAATTTGTAAGTAATTTTTAGTTGGTTTTTAACACATGAAAGTTTCTTGGTGCTAAGTTGTGATCAAAATAAACTTTATTTATTTACATTTAATTACTTACTCTTATTATTTTTCATAAATTTCGTTTCACAACATGAAATTTAAACTAGGTCTCCTCTTTTAACTTCATATACGTGCTCATAGTGCTTATACAGTTATACAAACATTCAATATTTAACTCATTAACTCCCAAAATTGTTGAAATGTTGTGATACATTTTCTAATTGGTTGATATCTCCGTTCATTATTGATTCTGTATGGTTTGAAATTTCGGATCTTAAAATATTGACTTAACCTTTTCAACAAATAAATGCAATTCGAAATAAAAACTATAAGAAATTTAATCAAAAAGTTTAATATAACCTACTTTTATCTTTGGTTCTTGCGTTTTTCAAGCGTAATATTCCCTGAATCTATTTGACGGATTTTCAATTTTTTTTTTTTAACCTAATAACATTGTAATAATTATTAAATGTATGTCACATTTAGAATTATTCTAATAATAATTGTTAGTGATTAAACTGACATTTCTGTTATTTATAATTATTTCATCAGTGTATTTTGTATAAATACAAAAAAAAAAAATAATAAAAATCAAATAAATACAATATACAACATAATACAAAAAATGGTGTTTATATAACACTAATTTGCTAAAACTAATTGCTAAAAAATGCTAAAATACAAACGAAAAACAGCATTTTTCTTTTTTTCATCAAAAAAAAAAAAAAAAATTGTATAAAAAGAAATGAAATTAAAATAATATGTATTATACATTTTTACAATACTTTTCATGGTTATAGGGAATATTATTAGTTACCATGGAGATCCTTAACTGACGGTAACTGAAACGACATGTTTTTGTAAATTATAGTTTTGGTGAATATTTAATATATCATTAGAATAATAACTTTATTTCTATATATCAATTTGTTTGATAAAATATTTTAAAACAATAACTGATAAAGTATGCCATACGTTTAGTTTTTTAATAGATAGAATAAAAATTGATAAAAAAAATATAATACAGTGAAAAATAAAGACCAACTAATAAAATGATGTATGGTTAGAAATCAGTTATTAATAATACTTATTAATCGATTTTTCTATACGTCATACTGTCGTGTTATATTAATTTTTGTAAACAACGAATGCTTTTAAAATAAAAAAAAAGCTTACTGAGAAAAAATTCTAAGGGAACGCTGAACTCGTCAGTCATCGATGTCATTTATCGGTCTATATATCAACTTTCATATTTTTAATCAGATTAATTAAAACCTTTTTAATACAATTTTACTTGATTAGATATCTGTACATAAGTTTTTTCTAACGTTATTTTATTATTATTATAAAGTTTGTATTAATGTAATAATATTTTTTCTCGTTCAATAATTATCCTAATGGTTTTAAAACTCAAAGATATATGTATTTTATTTATTAATTCATAAATATAATTAATATTTATTATTGACTACTGTCAGTTTATTTTATTTTATTTTATTGGAATTAAAATAATTTCCGTAAATAAATTATTATTGTTATTATTATTATATTATATATACTTATATAGTTGCTAAATATAGTGATGTGCACCAGTGCTTCTCAACCTCGGGGCCGTGGCTAAATAACTAGGGGGCCTTAAAATATTTATTCAATTTAAAATTATTTCCGATTATTTAGTTATTTTCTACACATTTTAATAATTTATTTGTTTAAAATAGTGAATGTAAATTTAGTATATAATTAAGTAAAAATAATTAATGATTTCGATTGAGGGGGGACCTTGACAATTTTACATTAAATTTAGGGGGCCCTAAAACAAAAAAGGTTGAGAAGCACTGATGTGCACGAAAATCAATCGACCAACAAATATTGTTTGAGTATCTATAGAAATATTAATAATATCCTATAATATAATACTTATAATCTAGTTTTGTGGAATAATAAATAAATACCTATAGGCAACATTAATGAAACTATCAAAATAGTAAAAATGTTTTTTATAACTTATATTTTTTTTATAATAAATAGGGATTAGTGATTATTCTATAAATATTTCTTAGAATTTTCTGCATTTTCGTTAAATATTAACTTCAAATTTTCAACCCCATGTATTTAGTAACAAGTTAGTAAATACAACCATAAAATAATGAAAAATTAGAAATTTAGAAATGCTATATTTTGATGATTATTTTTGGTGCAAGTTATTAAACTATTTCCATTAATTTTTTAAGATTCTAAATACAATAAAATTGTTTATCTCTAGAGTAAAATTTCATTTCTAATTTAAACTTATTTCTTTCGCGAAAAAAATGAACGAAAAAAATGATTATTTTTAATAAACCCTGTTTAATTTTCTAAATACTATCATGTCACTATAGTTTAAACTTTGATTAAAGTAAATTGCATAAAGTTTTAGGTAGTCCAATATATGGAATTAACTTCAGTATTTGCGATTCATTAGGTTGAAAACTTGAAACAAGTAATAATATATTTTTAGAGCTTGTTTATAAGAAACTTATCTTAACTTTAAGACCGAAACTTTTTCAGAGAGTCTTGCAACAGAATAGTTAAATATCCAATGTGTACTTTAAAAGTAAACTTCTGACTTGAGTTTAAGAAAAAACTATGATAGAGAAATAATATTTAAATATAAATATTCAAATTCAAATTCAAGTACGTATAATGTCGTGTATATTATATATGTCACATTAATGAATACATTTTCAAACACTGAGTGTAGTTCAGACATTTTTTTTTAATGACCACAGCTGAATCCCAAAGAATTTATTTATAAAAAGATTCTTAGTTCTTAGATCAAAAATAGCATTAAAATTAAACTGAAGTGAAACACAATAATAATACTATTACAATTCACAAAATATGCAATCAAACATTTTAATTGTTATCATATGTGCACTACGTAATTATGTATTCGTTATATAAATTGTACAAATAAATATTACGTTGATTAATATGGCAATCAATTGTATATTATAGATTTTTATGGCTATTATATATTTTTTATGCTTTCAAAATTTAGTGATTTTGACATGTTTTAACCTAACTCATAAGGAACCTTGTAAAAAATTTTTAAGCATTTTGGACACCCAAATTTTTTTTATCAACACTTCGAAAAAAAATTCTCAGAAAAATTGAAAACTTCAATTCTTTATAAATAGCTCAAAAATAAAGTCAAAATAACTATTTTGAATATTTAACTGTATCACTAATATTAACATTTAGTGAAAATTTCAAGTATTTACAGTGATTAGTTTTTGACTTACAACCATATTAAAAAATCGATTTGGTCTAAACTGGTTTTGTGTAAAAAAAAAAACCGTTATTTTACCGTTTTGACCTCTATAATGCTCCAAAAATATTCACTTTGCCAACAGAAACCACCCCTGAAGTTTGAAATTGAAGCATTATTTCAACAAGTTATGCTTTATATACACAAAAAAAAAAAAAATCAAAAAAACATATTATTGTAAAATCAATACATTCATCACTTTGTTCAGAATCTAAAAAGCGAAAAAAAAAGCGAAACAAAAATAGTGAAAAAAAATATTATTATATAATAAATATAAAGTATAATATAAATATATATTTTTATATACAAAATCATAATATTACATTTGTAGGATAAAGTTAGTAAGTTTTAAAAATATAATTCAAATAGAATAATAAGCACAACACTAAATCGTCACGTCGTCGAACGTCGTACAAAACTATTTGATGTTCATATAACATACACAGTGTACACTATTCACGATAAAAGCGATAATGAATCTATTACCTTGAGTTACAATATAATAATAATAAACTTATAAAGATTATATTATTATTTATATTTTTTACTATTCCCTGTTCACTGTTTACTAAAAAACCAAGAGTTTGTCCGAAATCATTTGATATTTTATTTTTCGCTATAATTTAGTTTCTTTATTTTTATTTTCGATATTTTTAATTCGAGATTATTTTTTCATATTTTTTTCCAGTTACCATATTTCTTGGTATGCAAATATATTGTATTAAAATTTCAAATTCTACGTAATAAAAAATATATTAATACAAATTTAAAATGTATACATACATTTGTTTATTATTATATTTTTCTATTATGCGATACTATAAACTTATTAATTACCTATACAAAATTATGAAATTGAAGACAATTTATAAATCATCCTTTGAAGTACATTGGGCATAGCACAATACTGCATATATAACAGTTTGAGAACTCCAAGTTTTAAAGGTTATTCAACCATGCATTTGAAGTTTCATTTTATTTTAATACTCCAAATAGAATCTAATGAATCTATATTATATATCTCACACTTCTAACTTGTCTGAAGTAATTTTTTAAACACAAATTAATATTGATCACAAAATAATGACTTGTTGGATAATTTTAAAATTAAGACTAATTGAAATAAAAATCAATCTCGGGCTGAATAAAATTGACAATATTTTTAATTGAGTTGTCACATTAAATCTGTGTAGAAATATTTTTAACTGCTTATATTTTGAATTTTGATCATTAAAATTTTATATTTTTTTTTATTTCAATTCTTATTGACAGGACAATGACGAGTATGGCTTTTGAAAATAATTCTAAAATTTTGTGAAAAGTGTAATAGTTGCTTTAGGCAAACTCGAAAATAATTAATTATTTTTGGGTAGAACTTGAATGTTGTAGTAAGTAAATTGTATGACATTATAATTTATAATGCACGTCAGCGGTAAGGAATAATTAAATAAATTTAGTTAACAACATACCACATAGCTATTACTTGCATAATAAAATAAATGCATTAAAATTATTAACGTTGTTATTGACACATTTGTAAAATGGGTACAAAATATATTCCTGACATGGCGCATAGGGAAATCTAAAATAGGTGATATACGAGTAATATATATTGATAGAAAAACAAAAATTACAATACTTATTATTTATTGAACTTAACTTGACTTTGTTTTTCATCTCTGATAAAACGGGTGTATTTAAAATATTGTTGATCAGGGACAACAATATAAAAAGAAGAATTATAAAAAACATTTTATAATGATAACAATTCAAATTATTTTTATATTAAAAATTAACAGTTAAAAAATGTAATTTTCTTCCTATATTATGACTCTTAAATTTCTTAAATCGTGTTATCATAATTGATTGTGATGGTAAAGTAATTTTCAATCTCGTTTTAATATGAATATGGCTAAGAAATTTAATGATAATGCGTTAATATATAATAAAATACAAAATATAAAAATAAAATACTGTAGGAAATAAGTTGATGTAATTAAAATAGGTTAAAAATATCTGAATAAAAAATAAAAAATTAGCCGTTAGCCAGAACAGTCATTCCTTGGTGGGCCTATCTAAATACAGTCATGTATACAGCCTATTTAAATGTTCAACACTAGACTTATTTCCGAAATAAAATGTTCTACATGAGTATTCCACTCTAGTAGATCCAATTGCTCGTACAAATTTTAAGTACTGAAAATAAAATTATTTGAAATTTGTGAAATTAAATTCTGTATTATAAGAATATGAAATAAAAAATTTAAACAGTCGTTCAAAAAAATCGAAAATTAAAAAAATCCCAAAAATATTACAAACTGTCTAAAAAAGGAATTAAGTTTACCACTACAAGAGTCAAATCATATTTAATTTATATGCATAAACAGTTAACACCTAACACATATAAGCGTGTTTTGCATATTAAGTGGCTGTACAATATTTGGTATACAGATAAGATAAACACAACGCCGTATTTATTTGAGCTTGATCAAATGCGCGATGTGATTTATTAAAATACCTATAGACGGTATAGCAAGAAAGTTACAAAAATAGAAAGTCATTCATATATTCATAACATACCTATTCGTTATTTATTTTATTTCATTATCTATTATTCATTATTATGATGCATTTTTTTTTTTTTTTTTTTTTTTTATTAAATTCTTATATTATCTTAACTTTTCCATAACAATTTATTACAATAGATGTAAAATGATTCACCATTTGTAATAAAAAAAATGTTAAATGTTGACTTACACTGAAATAATAATAAAATATCAATGAATATTGATTACGTTTTTTTTTTTTACAAAAAGTCCCGAACTAAATAAATATTTAAAATATTTAAAAATATTATTACCCATATTATGCAACTAATTTAATTATATAATAATGATCAATATAATTGTATACGGTATAACGTACAACTTTTACATTTAGAAGTCTAATATTTAATAGACTTTGATAAAATATTTCAATTATATTTTCCATTATTTTCATTACAATGTGTACATTAATTAACTAAACGACTGGAAATATCACGACTATTGATCCATATTTATAGAGATTCAGCGTCGTATATTGTTTTAAAAAAATAACTTGTACGATTCTATGCATAATTATAGACTGCTCTGCTAAATGAAGGTACCGTAACTCAAAAAAAGTTTGAAGAAAAATAAGTTAGATATGGAACCTGATAGGTTTCTCAGTCTAACATAATATTTGTTTAAAGAATATCCCTGCAATTATATTGAATAGGCTATAGACTCAATTACCTTTCTTTTAAATCATCGTAGATACCAAAAAATTAATAGTACTAAATAAGAATGCTGCTACTTACTATTCAATAAAATAAGTATAGGTAAATGCCGTAAAGTGTGTATTTAGATTTGGCGCTTTTGCGTAAAGCTTCCATGTTTTACCCGAATACCTGATATAGTTACTGCTTAGCATATAGTATAGCTTATATTTCTAAGTAATAATATAACAGTAACTTTTATTCGTATAATAAGCTAATAATTCTTTTTAATTATTATTTTATTGAATCCCTCGTCAAAAAAAAAAAAAAACTAAAGGTGGATACTAGATATGTTTTATACCAAATTAAATAGACTAACAAACAATAATAAAAGTATTAAAAAAAAAAATAAAATATTGATTTTCATGGAACTTTCGCTTAGCAAGGCAGTATACAATATGTCTTACTTAAATTACTTGTTTATTTTATAATATACATCATTTTAGATTAGTTGAAATACTAATTTATCAAAAATGTGCAAAACTATTAATATGTAGTATTATATGAATCGTTTCCAAAAGAGAAGCCATTTTGATAAAGTTGTAGGACTTTGACAAAAAAAGAAAGAAGTTTTTTTTTATTTTTAATTTAAAACAAATTTTTGGTTGAATAATTCATTTGCTGATGTATTTTATTTTTTTAAGGTTCTTGTGATTTTTTTGGAAAACTACCACGACAATAATATACTAAGCAGTAACTCCATTTTTGTGAAAATCGAGTTTTTGGTGTCTATCGATAAATATTTTAATTCTCTATCGATTCCCGTAATTAAAATTTATATTTTTCTCATTAGAAATTCATAGAAATCGAAATGAAAATAACAGAAAAAGCAGTATGTACACGAATTTATTGAAATAAGAAGCAAATAAGCAGTATGCCCATATACTAGAACAAAAAGCAGTAACTGCCAGTAAATGATCTAGAGTTACTGCTTTTTCCCCTAGTTATTAATGTATTCAAAAAGCAGCATGTCCAATAAAATTAGAATTTCTGGTTTAATATTTACATTAATCCGAAAATAGAATTAATATTTAAACTACAATGTTACAGGCCTATAGATAACTTGATAAAGAATAATATATTATTAATTTAAAAAAAAAAAACCCCCAATTTAACCTTAGTAATGCGTCATTATATTTTCAAAGTGCTACATTTTTCTATGTTTAAGTTATTAATTTGTGTAAATAAATATTAAAAATAAATAACAGATCGAAAAAAATGGTTTCTAAAAAAAACCTATATTTAATATAAGAATAAATCATTCTAAAATAAAATTTAAATAGATCATGATGACTATGATCAGAGGGCATTAGGCAGTAACTCCAAATAAAAGTGTACTTACTGCTTTTTTTCTTCTGACTTATATAAGACAATATGCAGTAAGTCCATTTAAACCCATACAAAATTATCAAATAGTTTCCTCATGAAAAATAAAATAACATACCATCTCTTTAATCTTTAAAAAATTATTATTTTTACCCTACAGCCTAATTTAGTGACGAAAACTGTTTTATCCTTTCCTGAAAACTACGATTTTTGAAATTACTGCTAAGCGGCTTATGACGGTAGTAAAATACTGCAAAGCATGAACTAAGATAGTTATAGATTAGTTCATGCTACAGAGAAATTTGAAAAATAATATCCGTCTAAAACGCAATCTGTGTTTAGCAGTTAGTAATCTTTGGAAGTACGGTGTGAAAAATTTTACAAGCAATCTTACCACCTAAAAAGAAAATATTTCATTCTATTGAAAATAATACTACCTAGATGTCGTATTGTCGAATATGCCTATCACATAACATGGTGATGAGATTAAACCACGGTCACACTATGCTCTTGTATGGATCGCAGTGCAATGTTAATATTAAATATCTGAGTAAGATGTTGTTTTTTATGTAATTTCATAATAATAATACAAATTGTATATAATGAATAAAATATTTTAGATATTTCGTATATTTGAGGAATTCATCACTTCATTATGTCGTATAATGTACCTATTACTTGTGCTTTATATCGGTTTGTGTCTCATGTTATTAAATATTGGAATTGACTTGTCAAATAAAATAATAGGTGATAGATGAACCCGAGAGTGACATTCCAGAAAATTAGTTTCACGAGAGATATATTATTATATAATATGTTCCTGTATAATCAAAGGCAACAAATGACAAACTTTTCATAATCTTATATTTGACAGCTCTCCGTGACATGATTGCGTTTTATACACCAACCATATGATTAATATTAATAAATAATAATTGGTTTAATTACAACCGTTTCCCACGTAAAATGGATAAAAATAAAGTAAAAATTACTTTTTCTTTTCATTATTACTTGGTCAAATGTTGACAATATTTTAAATATGTTTTTTATATTAAAAAAAAAAAAAAATACAGAAAAATCAGAGAAGAAAGCTTATCTATATTTAGAAACACGTCATAAGGGTTGTTAGAAATGTACCTGTTCAGTTAGCCAATTTTATTATATAAAACAAAAACTGTTCAATTCAGAGTTTCGATACTTTTTTATATAAATTATAAAACACTCTAAAAACTCTAAAAAATGCTAAATATTATTAATTAATAAATTTATGTGTTAATAGACACTATAAAAAATTCAAATATATCATATTTGTACTTTGATATAAAACTAAAAAGGTATACATTTTATGTATACCTATAATTATGTAAAAAATTAGTAAAAAATATATTAAAGTTACGTGTATGAAGATGATTCCAAATAAAATATACTTTTTCTTTGAGCAGCCATAATAATATGATATATTTTATTAAGATGAAATAAATAAAAAAAAGATACTTACAGTTTATAAGAGTCTCCAAGAAATTGTGAATTTCGAACAGAACGGACAGCTGATACATTTGATTGTTCTGTATCCTTTAAATATATTTATATAGCTTAATGTATAATACTATTTTCATGACATCGAATATAGTGCATTAATCCATCACAAAGAAATGATTTAGTACTAAGAGTATATTTTGGTGAAAAGGATATTTTAGTTGATAAATGTTATAAGATATTCATAAGTAATAGAACTATATCATATACAAAAGAAAACTTAATATAACTATCAATATACCTAATCGAAAATGCATTAATATATTTCTATATTTTTATTTAAATATCACCCTTCAGATCATTACTAACACTTACTAAATATTATAGATTAGTATAGTAGTGCTTTCGAAAACGAGAAGTGAAATATTTAGTTAAATTATCAAAAATATTATTATAGAATTATAATAGTTTAGAAAAACCTAATACATAAATGAACGATTTAAATTTAATAAAAAAATTTTAAATATTATCATGTAATCTAAATAATAAATTTAACAATTAAAATGAAAAATAAACATAATATATGTCATTACTCATTTTACATTTATCATATAGAATATATATTATATTTAATTGTACGTGTTTATTTTGTACTTCAGATACATAAATTACAGTATACCTATGTCATAAGAGATTTAGAATAAGATTAAAACCCTTAAAAATGGTGTATAAATATAAAATAATATAGTAAAATATGCTCAAAACCCGATTAACCATCTTTATCTAAGATTGAATATCTGAAGTAGAATATAAATCGCATAAGAAATAATTATGAAAAATAGCCATCGAACTTTGGATTCCGAGCGATGAATATTATTGCCAAATCGAAAAATGTATTATAATAGTAATAATGTAACCATCATATTATATTATATTATATTATCGAAATTCAAAGGTTCCTTTAGTAAGTTGTTAAAATTAACAAACTAATTACCTATGTACTTTGTAACTATGTATAAAATAATTTTACTTAATACAAAAAAAATAGTAAAATATATTCCTATTTAATAATTTAATAATTCAGTTACAATGCATATTAAATACCAATACCATTACAGCTAGTATGCATTAAGAAGGAAATAAAGAATACAGTTTTTTTTTTTAAAAAATCGATATTTGCTAAAAAAAAATGATTATGAGTGGGTACCATGATATAACTAACAAAATTATTTCTAGTTGAATTGTGTTAGTATTTGTTTGCTATATTCTACATTTTAGAGTTAATTATATTGATTGTACACTATAGACTTATAAACTACTACTTAACGTTTCTTAATATTGACTTAGTTACCTAACTACACTTAATTTATTTTCGTTAACTATAACTCACTCAAGGATATAATATTGCAATATACTGTGGTATTTGTATTGGTGTTTTACAATGATGTTTTTTTTTCGTGTAAAATATTTCAACGATTAGATATTATGAAAGGAGTGCTCCAAATGTTCAACGTAACTCATTTCTATGGTTTGGAAATCTGATTTGAGTAGTTGGTGCTTTGGAGGTGTGTAATAATATAAAACCGTCAGCGGAATTCCATCTCACAACGTGGTAAAAATACTGTGTTCCGCTCAGAATATCTTTATCGAACGTGACAAATCCGGAGATACGCGTATGTGTCAAATAATTGGCTAGTGGGCCGGAATGTGATAAATAAACAATAATAACATTAGCGGTTGACAAAATAATCATCGTCAACCTAACCGCCGTGATAACAATTTGCTAAAACTTGCCGTAACACGCGCCGAGCTATCGCTATCGTTTTGCATAAATCTAAAATCATTAATATTCACCGAAAAGCATAGGTAAATGGGTATGTTAAGCAATATTACAATATCATATTATCGTATAATATAACCGTGCATAACACCGCCGTTGTTTATAAATTATAATTAACGGTAATACGTATTGAATGCCTTGAATATTGTATAATATAACATATATAAGGTGTGGTGAGCATAATCATTGATAATATTTTGTATACTATTATAATGGGTGTATACGCGTAGATCAGAACTTTAAACGTATGTAGTGAACCTAAATAGAAAAGAAACACACCGGGAATAACCTATAACACAACAATAAAAAAATCTGCGTTTGAGAGCAATTTAAAGTTTTTAAAAATGTCGTTTTGAATCACGCACTCCGTCAAGCGTTCGCCGGTAACACATTAATCATCAATTAGATATTTTTATTTTGTGTACATACCTACTACGTACATAAAATAAAAATGATGATAAATTTAATTTGGATGACTTTTATAGTATTTACGGATATACTGCGGGATATTATTTTTATTAATAATGATTGATAGTGTGGTTAGATGGTGCATCATTGGCTGCTCATAGCGTCGAGAAATGTCTAAAAACTTTAAATTTAAAATATCACCTTAGAACACAGAGTTGTATATTAATCAATTTTAAATTAATTATTTAAATGCAACTTCACGTTATGTTAGTGAAGAAAAAATTATATCAGATTGTAAAATATTATACAACCTTTACAAATCATTTTAAATTGCCCTAAATATACAGAGTATTTAAATGATAAAATTTTTATGATATATATTTTGAACAATGTTGATGTTTATATATATAGTATATTAATTGGTATTATTTTTTGTATTACTATAAAAAATAACTTAAACATAAAAGGAATAGTTACAGTTGAGAGATCGAAACATCTGTTTGGTTGACGTGCGTAAATGGTAAATGGAAAAAATATGTCCTCGTTGGAAAGACTAAACAATCTAAATGTCATGAAATAACTGATGGAGTTTCGTCTTGAACTTATGAAATAATATTTGTGTATAACCAAAATATGACATGATGTCAAAGGTATTTATGATCAAACTGTGCACATAAGTCATAACAACAATGTTCTTATCTTTAAATGGTATGAAGTATACACAGAATAATCATATAACTATAACACCTAGTCAAATTTAAATAACCATTATCAACGAATATTATTATGTGTATGGACTATTTAAACTATATCGTTAATAAAGTAAAGCGCAATGTTAGAAGTATGCGTGTGTTTTTAATTAATCTAGAAAAAACATTACTACTTTTATTTAATTTTTTCTACCTCAATAAAGATTAAAAGGTAAATAACAACTAACATAACGATGAAAATCACGATTACTTAAGTAAATAAGCGTCTTAAAATAATTAACGCAAACGTCAAGCTACAGCTTATGTTTGCGTACTGTTTACATAAAATAATATTATGAACATTATTTACACGAAAAAAATAATGATGTTCAGTTTATATTTATAACTTATATAATAATAAAATGTAGTGATAAAATTAATGATTGAAAAAGTACTAGTGTGCAATGATGGGTTTAAGTAAAATGCCCAGTCCGTAAATACTATAAAAACCTAATAAAATGATTACTCAGGCTTAGAGCAATATTTTCATTTTTTTTAATACCTACCTAGATATTTCGAGTCAAGTATACAAATTAGTCATAAAATCGGATCTATCTATTAAATGTACAGGCAACAATATGATATTGCTTACAAAATGTTATTTTATAAAAAATATTCATGTTGAAAGAAATGGTATACCCTACAATATTCAAAGACGAATAAATAAAAATTTAATCATACCAATAAAATTGGTTATAAAATCTCACTATTTTTATGTTGTTAATTATTAATAGTACCTATTTATAATCATAGATCTTCTGTATACAACAAAAATAAAATAACTGATAAATGAATCATAGATTGTCAATAATATATTGGTACAGTGGCCAGTGATACACGGTTTGAGATTGAATCGGTATAAATCAGTTGTGGTTGTGATCCAATAATACGTCGTGATTTTTTTTTCTCGACAGCTTAACAGTTCATTTAGGACTTGCGCTGATACTAATAAGCCTCTCTATTTTTCTCTGCCCAAAGTCCAGCCTATTGATTGCCCTTCTATCTACCTATCAGTTTCGTATCCTTTTCTACAATGTCTTTTTATCTTGTTCTTTCTCGGTACGCTGAGTGGGTGTTTTCATGATCTATAAAATATAATATTTATAGCATTTCCATTGTATTACTCGCCGGTGATCGATATCATTATGATTATAAGTTGTGGGTATAACATAATATACTCATCTTATAAGATTCGAATGAAATAATCTGATATTGATTTTTTTGAAAAAGGCTATGTGTGTAATAATATTTAGTCGATTATTGCGTAATTAGATTTATTATTTTGTTATTCAATATAATAAACTTAAGAATAAAAGTGGTAACATATAATATAACTCGTTTTATTTTTATATAACTTTAGCAATCAAGCACAAAAGGAGAAAATATTTTTGTATAAATTAAAATATTTAATATAATGTCGTGTTTTTTTGGAATTCAGTAACTTTTATATTTTGGTATAGTATCTATGGTATACGTCTAAATATCCAATTTCCGGCATATGACGTGTCTAAAGTATATTCATAACTTATTGTAGATATATATAAAGTTCGATATCGACACTAAAATTGGCTCGAGACATTGACTCAAAAAAAAAAAAAAAAATACTAAAACTTAAATTCAAAAAATCCGCATTAAATCTAAACTATACAAACAAACAGCTAGTTAACATATAAATAAAACCATTGCCAGAACGAGGTGTTGGTTAAACTCTTAAAATTTATTTTAACACCAGCGAGTAATTTAATAATTACTATACAATATTTTATACACGTATACCTACGGAACATAATCATTTTATTCGATTTTTTTATAATGATTCGGCCCTTGCGGGGTTATAAAATTAATTAATTTGACTGTAAATTATAATATCATCGAAATGCGATGAGCTTGGCCGAAGGGATAATTGTGACAGATCCGTTATCAAGGCTTTGTATTTTCCGACCTAACGTCGACAATTTTGTTTTGGACACATATTATTTTAAACAGGTTGTATTCTTCATATTATATTTCATATTATTAGCTTTAATAAACTAATAACTATTGTTATTATATCAGTCGTCATGACGACATAAAGTTAAAATAGTTTTCTATAGAGTGAAAAAGTATATAATATAAAACTAATAGACTCGTATTTTGTTAGTATACATTTATTAATTTACATTTATTTAATAAAATTGATACGACCCTTATATTTAACGTTTATATTGATACGCAAATTCAAACATTTAATTAACCATTTAGGTATACCTACGATTATACTTACAATATTTTATAAAATTAGCTCATTTCCTTCTAACAATATTTGTTTGAGTATAACATTATACATATTGCACGCGATAAAAAAAATATAATATGTCTTGATTACTTTAATGATGTTGAATAGTTTTTTATGACAAAAATTATATAACTAATGAGACGAATTGAATCTTTCTGTTTAGCAGAATAATATTTCTTTAAATGGCTAATATACAGATTATTCTTAATAAAAACGACTTAATGTAGTCAATGAATAAGTGGAGATATTCAAAAAATAAAATTATTTATCTAAATATAATGAAAAAAAAATGTTTTTATAGAAATTTTCTATTACTTACAAAATTATACTCAATATCAATTATATTATAGTTACTCCGTCGATATTGTTCAAAGAATACTTCTACAGAATATAATTCATATTTTCGCTCTTAAGGGTCGAATTTGTAAGGAATCAGAAATTCATCATAGTAATATGTGTTTTTATTATTTTATTATTCTAAAAACTCCAGTACCTAGCGGCAATCTCGAAAAATTGTACAGGTGTTCTCACTTACAGACAGACAGTACCCTTACCAATATTTAAAGTTTAATTTATTTGAGTTTTTGTCGAATGATTGTCTGTAACAAAAAAAAAAAAAACCAGTATAAATAAATTTATTTAAGAATGCTGTTCAAGATTTAAAATTTAATTTTTGATTTTTCTTCCGTAATAGTACAATATTCATAATGAGAACAAACAATTGAAGAATATACAATTTTCAAGGGAATAAGATCCATAAATGAGACAGTGAGCTTAATAATACCCAGATAATGCATATATTTATTTTTTAATCATCTCTGTGCGAGGAGAAAAATTTAATTTAGAATCGAAAATAATGCCTAAATTCTTAAATCAACTGCGAAACAAGCTTAATAACATAAGACAATAAGAGTAATAAAATAATAATAATAATAACTGCACGACGTGTGACGATGTGTGATGTATATCGAAGCAGGAGTTGCCCATTTAAACTGTGTAAAATACAGAATATTTGTTAAACGACATAACTAATTTTCTAATACATAAACTAACTCCTAGTAAACTCCAAAACATAAGAAATATTGTGTGTAATGTGCTTTTGTAAAAATCATCAAAATCGTACATTTAGAAATTAAGTTATAAATGAAAATGTGTGAGAATTTTAATGGAAATTTATATTAAATTCAGAATCATAGATATCACGGTATCCGTTTCAAGCGTCATCGTCGACATAGATAATAATAGTTCTTTATTATTATTATTTGCATTGATGATAAAAATTAGTGATATTACAACAAAAACCCTTCGTAAACTACGTATAAAAATGGCTAAGTAAAAAAACATATAAGAGTTAGAAATAGAATATTATTGATAGATAATTTGGTTTTTTATAAAATAAAAGAGCATACATGTTTTTTTTTTTTTTTTTTTTTTTTTTTTTTTTAATCTGGCCACAAAATCGAGTAACTACGAAACAATAAACAGAGTTAATTGACACTGTATTGGGTATACGTATCGGTCGTTTGCTGAAAATGATCAATCTCATTCGAGATAACTCAAGCCTTAAACATCTAGAAGAAAATAACAACCAAGTAGGATCGCAGTGAAAAAACCGACCAGCAGAACGAATAGTAAAGTTACCACGACGATCAGACCAGCGAAAAGTATCGGCGTTGCAGACAGACAACCAGCTGCCACCACGCCATTTCCACCAACAACGCATTGTGGCTGCCTATTTCACCGACTGACGGCAATCATCTCGCAAGGTTAGTAAATCGACTATCGGTACGATCCTGGCCAGACGTCAGTGGTCCGACCAGTGGCGCAATCAGGG